>JAIUZE010046778.1:0-109471 GCA_022085475.1 Heliosperma pusillum
GCAGTAGGATACCTCTCCGTTCCGACATTCCAACCTTACGAACGGGAAGGTAGCCAAGGGAATGAGAATACAAAGCACAAGACAAAATAGTGCTCAAACCGTAACATTTGTAAAAACCGACTCAAAGTGGGACATATCGAAAACCGTCATGAAACATGTGATACAAGCGAATAAAATATCATATATCCAAAACATGAATATTATAAGTCACTACGTAAAATTATACGATAAACGGATCATGTGAACTATTATAAATTACGAGTTTTAGAAATTGTAGGAAAAATATACAGCCGTGTTCCAGGCCGGGCAGGTGACCGGCGGCCCGTGGGCCGGCTCAGAACACAGGCAAAATCCAAAAACAGAGAAATGAGGTCTGGGCCGGTCAGTAGACCGGCGGCCGGTCGACCGGCACAGAGCACCATATACAAAAATTCCAAGTTTTCCAAAGAAGTTACTGATGTGTTCCCAGCCGGTTGGCAGACCGGCGGCCGGTCGACCGGCCAGGAACCCCAGTTCACCCGTGAGCTTTGCTCACTTAACCAATTCAATCTAATTCTCATATATACTTCTAATAATCATCAACAATCAATATATATCATCAACATTCATCATATAACATCATTCATTAATCATAGCATGGTTCCTAATCATCGGAATCGTATTCTAAATACGATTTCTAGCATATAAACATGTAAAACACGTAAATGATACCGAGTAACCCTTCACCGTTACCTTTATGCGTCTCTTCTAATCGTCAAGCTCCTCTTCTATAAGGAAATAGTCTTTGTCGGGATCTTAGAGGTCACCACCTACAAATAGATCGTAAAAAGATGAATAAAGTTCATCTTGAGAAAGACGGAAAGCTTGAAAAGCGAGAAAGACGATACTTTTAATATCAATACGGATAGAGGAAGGTTAGGGAAGAAGAATAAGGCGAACTTACGGGAATTCTATCAAGTAACGAAGAAGTTACGATGATTCAAAGATCGATATTCAAAGAGGAAAAGTTTCTTAAGGAAGAAGAAAGGGTTTTGTGTTTGATTTTGTGTTGAATGAAAAATTAGGTTAAGGGAGGGAGTAGTGTGAGTTATGAAGGAAAAAGTCAAAGACGGTTTCAAAGTCAAGAAAGTCAACCCCGACTCAAAAGTCAAGAAAAGTCAAACTCGACTTAAGACGGGATTTTCATGGAATCTCGCAGAAATTCCAAATACGAACTCGGAAATTCTAAATTCGACTCGAAACATAAAATTCCAAATTAAAACTTAAAATTACTGAAAATATTTCGTAAAATATTTCTACTAGAAAAATAGGGTACATTTCCGGGTGTTACATTATTAGTGAAAATTCAATTATTATTTGTGTAACTTTAGTCATTTATAGTATAGTTTTATGCTTTAATCTTTCCTAATGTAACTTCAGTCCAAACTAGTGTAACTTCAGTACAAACCTATGTAACTTCAGTTCAAACCTATGTAACTTCAGTCTTTACCCATGTAACATCAGTTATATAAGTCTTAATTGTGTAACTTAAGTCTAAAATAGTGTAACTTTAGATCTGGAAATAAAAACACCATAAAAAAACGAGATCTAAAATAAATAAATAAAAACAAAACAAATTTGAAAAAAAAAACATAAAACATAAAAAAGAAATGTGTAACATCAGTAAAAAAAATGTGTAACTTCAGTCATTATATGTGTAACTTCAGTTACTAAAAGTGTAACTTCAGTCATTGTATGTGAAATTTCAGTAAAACAACACGACTAACCACAAAAAGAAAATTGGTGGTTTTTGAGATCTGAAAAAAGTAACAAACATAAAAAATTTGAAATATAAAATGAGATCTAAAAATAAAAACATAGATTCAAAATAAATAAATAAATAAAAAAGAAGGGTGGTAGAGGGACGGCCGGAGGGAAGAGAGAAGAAGAAAAAAAGAAAAAAAACGAGATCTAAAAAGAAGGGTGTAAATCTGAAAAAAAAAAAAAAAGAAGAAGAAGAGAGGAGGCGGCAAGAGAGGACGGCGGAGGGACGACAGGGGGGCGGCAAGGTCGGCCGGTGCATATTGTTGGGTGGTGGTGTCGTTGGTGGGGCTGGTGGCTGGTGGTGGGAGACGAGCCGAGAAGGTGGAGATGAGTTTTTTTTTTGTAGATCTAGTATTTTTAGTGGTAGATCTAGTTCTTTTTTGTTCTTTTTCAAATTTTGTTTTCGTTGTGTTTCGCGGTGGCCGGCGGAGAAGGGAAAGAGAGAAAGTGAAAGAAGGAGTTTTAGAGAGAATGAGGGAGTTTTAGAGAGAATGAGGATGAAGTTTTAGAGAGAATGAGGGAGTGTTTTGAATGAATGAATGAATTGTGTGAGAATTGGGTGGGAAAGAGGGAGTTAATAGTGGTTTAATTAGTGTTGTAGTGAGAGAGTGTGTTAAACACCTTCCTAATGACATTTTTTGTGTTTTAATCTCAATCATCCATCACCAAGATCCAAGGGACTCTAAGAGGACTCATGGATTCAAAGTTTTGGGGTGCACTCACTTGATCCTTTATCTCTCTCTCTCTCTCTCTCTCTATCTCTCTCTCTCTCTCTATCTCTCTCTCTCTCTATATATATATATATATATATATATATAAAGGGTCAGGATCCGGTGAGAACCACTAACATAATGAGAACTGTGAGAACCCTCACTATATCTCCACCAAATCTTGTTTCAAAAGTTTTGTTAGATCATTTACCATTAGTATAGTTTATTCAAGCAAACTACTTGCAGTAACTAAACAAAATTTATTGATTATATTTAAAAATATGTACTTAATGTACATAAATTCAATTTGTTCACTAAAATTATTCTAAATGCGTGAAAACGAGCACCAGGTGCACGAAAATTGCTACATGCATGAAAATAGTTACTAGGTGCATGAAAATGACGGGCTATAGATGCATTAAAATGAGTACCAGGTGCATGAAAATTGTTAGATGCATGAAACTGACCACTAGGTGCATGAAAATTATTAAATCGTATTTCAGTTCAATTTCCGTTAGTAACTTATATTTTTTCGATCAAGATGTATGTTATCTAGCCATAAAATTCTACGCCGAACCCAAAAATGTCCTTATTTTTTAAAAATAAATTTCGTAAGGCGGAGTTCTCACGGTTCTCATTATCTTAGTGGTTCTCACCGGATCCCAATTCTATATATATATATATATATATATAATAAGATCCGGTGAGTCCACCTAAATATTTGAGTCCGTGAGTCCTTATACTAGCCATCCGATCTAAAAATAATGAATCGCTGAGATTAAGCCACGTAGGTGTCAAGTTGAACAAACAAAAGATGCTCAGATAACACAATTCCCACCTTTTACTTTCTCTCTCCTAAAACTTTCACCTAAATCATCCAGACAACACAAAAATACTCTCAATAGCACAAAAACTCTCCAAAATCACGCTCAAATGATAAATTGTCGACTCTATTACAGTTTCTGGACTAATTCGTTCATTACATTGAATAATCTCACTAGATTTATCTCCAAAACCGTTTAAATACGTTCCTTTTTTTGTTGATTTTTGCGATTCTATTATAACTTGTGTTAAATTGATAATTCACGTTGATTTTATTCGATATTGTTGAATGTATGTTGAATTTGATGAATTTAATACGATTACATAAAAACTATTGAACTAAATGTCGAGTGATTTGTGATACTTTCATATTTTTGCTTTAAATTTCTAAATACTTTAGTTATACATGATTTAAACATTTTCTAGTGATTATATAGACATCTTTAACTAACTATTATGATCGATTGTAGTTGTTGTTTTATTAGATTTTTTTTTGTTTTAATCGCGAAAATTAGGTTTTAATGTTGTTTGATTGTAAAAATTAAGGTTTAACATTGTTTAATTGAGAAAATTAGGATTTCATATTAAACACTTGAATATGTTTGATAATGCAGTTGAGACATTGATCGTTAGCATTCAGTTAAATGAGTAATGTCGATATCATATTTATGTGATACTTATTCTTGTGTGACAACCCTCGCGAATGCGGAAATAAAACATACAAGCATGTGATTTAATTAGCGGAAAATACGGTATTTTAAAAACCTTTTTACATGCAAATAGAAAATACGAGGAGTATCAAATATTACAAACTAAAGTATGAAATACAACAAAGAGACGAAGTCTCTCAAAATGTTATCCAACAACAAAGTTATTAGCAACTAGCTAAAATCGTCTAGAGGTGTTTCAATCCAGGGACCACGCCCGCTAGCTCACACCCGAACCCAAAATACCACAAGCAAAAAGACATCAAGTCAAGCAACCTGTTCATCCATGAAAAAACATTAACGCCACAGTCAGTGGGGAGTAACTCCGGGTTCTCCCAGTCATATCACATTAAACGTACATAGAAGGAAATACAAAAGTAGAAGCATGCATATATAGATATACATGTAAAATACGATAAGAATAGATAGGCAATTCAATATATAATGATAAGAGTATATGAAGTACAATCCGTAACCATCATGCTATAGATAGACTCGGGGAAGACACTCTTAGGCAACCGAATACGCTCACTAGGACTTGCATCTCACCGTTAGCGGTATAAGTATGATAAGATTGAGACTCGACAAACAAACCATGCCAAGTCACCCAATGATCACGAATAATCAATCATGTAATCATCCATCCAAACATACCAATACATTGATGACCTCTCTCACGGTAAATGAAACGCACTAGCACCGTGTACATGGCAAGTATCATTAAAACGCATCCACGAGATAAACATTTCCCTGAACGCATACACGATCACATTTCGTATATGTGGACTAATTTCCTCCGGTAGGACGACGATATAAATATCCGGTCCTTGTCTAAATCTGGCCAGAATCCCGAAATCACATTTTCCGGTTCGACATGCGATAAACGTTTCGCATCCAAGACTCGGTCAATCATAGACGCCGAGTACCCCAAATTCGGTCGATAATTCACGAAAGAGGCGGAAAAGAGCACAAGCCTCATAACAAGCGGTACGCTACATGCAAATAACACCACCTCGCAAGTACACAACATTTGACGGCCGGGTCGATCAACGCAAGCGTTCGCCTCCCAACAACGTCGTTGTATGCCCACTAACACATGCAATTAAGCAGTAGGATACATCCCCGTTCCGACATTCCAGCCTTACGAACGTGGAGGTAGCCAAGGGAATGAGAGTACAAAGCACATAACAAAATAGTGCTCATAGTGCTCAAACCGTATCATTTGTAAAAACCGACTCAAAGTGGGACATATCAAAAACCGTCATAAAACATGAGAATATGGCATTATATAAATGTAAATATGATAAACATGAATCAATACATGATACATAAGCATTAGACCAAGTTTAAGAAGCATAATAAATAAGAAACATAGATACCTCTCCAAAACAACAAGTTTGGAAACTAACTAAAACAAGGGTTCACTTCAAACTGTCATAACTAGAGTTCTAGACATGCAAATACAGAAATTCCAAGTCGATGTGATAGCTTATCCTCTTACGGTTCCAACGATAGGTCACAAGCCTAAAACAAGCAAGTAACGAAGGAGATATGATCATTTTACGAAAAGGGGTCAGTGCAGTGAAACTGCACAAGTCACGACCGTGACTTGTATTTCACGCCCGTGAATGAGTTACCAGTTCACCCGAGAGCCTTCAACATACATTCAAACATTTTCAATTTTCATAATTCACTTCTAACAACTATCAACAATCAATAATCATCATCAAAAGTCATCAACTAACAACAATCATTATCAATAATACAATTCCTAAGCTTTCTAATCGTATTCTAAATACGAATTTTAACATAGAAATCATGTAAAACACGTAAATGATATCGAGTAACCCTTCACCGTTACCTTTACGCGTCCTTAATCGATTTCTAGAAAGTCTCCACCTACAATTAGATAACAAAAGATGAATATCATTCACCTTGAGAAAGACGGATAATTTAAAAAGCGAGAAAGACGGTATTTTTATTACCAATACGGATAGAGGAAGATGAGAGGGGAAGAATAAGACGAACTTACGTGAATTTGAACAAGAAACGAATGAGCTACGATGATTCAAAGATTGGATCAAAGATGGAGGCAAGGGTTTTGGTTTCTTAGAGAAGAAGTAAAGTTGAATTGTGTTGTGAATGAAAATAGGTTAATGTAGTATGAGGGAAATATGAGGGAAAAAGTCAAGGAAAGTCAAACTCGCCTTAAGACGGGATTCTCATGGAATCTCGCGGAAATTCCAAATACGAACTCGGAAATTCTAAATTCGACTCGGAAAATTAAATTCTAAATTAAAACTAAAATTCGCTGAAAAGTATCCGTAAAATATTTTCACTATAAAAATAGGGTACAATAGCGGGTGTTACAGACCGTCTCTCTCAAGTTTGGGTGGTACTTTTTTTTTCCTATATCCTCCCTATTTCTTCTCTGGAACGGAGGAAGTAATAGCTATTCTATTTGTTTGATCTTCCCACTTTCTAATCCTTTTTTTTACCAAATAATCTTAAATATGTAGGCTTGTGAGAATTTAAGGAGGTAAAATATTTTTATAATTATTTTTTTATAAATGAGAGAGTAGTAAGAACTAAGAAGTAGGGGTAAATAAGCGTGGATAAGTTAAATGACGGGCAATTTTCATCTATTCATTACTTTTTCCGCCTGAAAATTAAAATGCTAGCGAACTTTGGCTGAGATAAAGTTACGTGAGTAAATTTTTTTTAAAAAAAATTATAAGAAAATAATTTAAGAAAAGTGCAACTTAAAAAGAGTTAAAATTAATTTACTCTTTTTAAAACAAAAAAATTACAAAAGCCATCAAAATAACACGCCTGTAAAGTCGAAGGTAGCAAATTCAACAATTAAAAATCATTACTCATACCTACCTTTTTTTTTTTTTTTTTTTTTTGGTGACAAATATGGGATTAACCATTATAAGGGTAAAAAAATAGAAAAACAAGATAACTAAAAATAAAACAGAGGCTAGGACAATATATCCTATCTTCATTCTACCAAAGGAACAAAGCGAGGTACAGCCACTCCGCTAAGATCCGAGGCCAACGTTGTTTGGAGTCCTACGGGTGGAACATCGAAAATCGCCAAATTAACCTCTTGATCAACCCCTTTATTCGCTAGCCAATCCGCAGCGGAATTAGCCTCGTGATAAACGTGAATAACCTTCACTAGCCAGTTCGATTGCGTAATTCTTTCTTTGCAATTGGAGACGAGATGTTGATAAGCCAGGTTCAACTCCGTATCGTTGAGAAAATGTAGGAGCACTTGTGAGTCCGTTTGTATCAGAAGTTTGGACAAGTTAAGATCACGAGCTAATACTAGTCCTCGACGAAGCGCCATCAATTCGGCTCTAGTACAGGAACTTACCCCAAATTGTTCTGCAAAAGCCTTCATGAATTTTCCTGTACTGTCACGAAAAATTCCTCCTCCTCCAGCGAGACCTGGGTTTCCTCTTGAGGCACCGTCAATATTTAGAACAATCCAGTCAAAAGGCGGTGGCACTACCTTTTGTTAACACTTAAACCAACACTTAATTTTTAATTTACGCAACATTCATTCACTATACAGATCCCATTAGTCACAACTCTTTTGACCTTTCTCAATTAATCGAAATTTATGCTTTTTTTTTTGTCTTGAATCATACATGAAGTTGTAGAAGTTACCAGAAACCCTATATTTGATGTCGATCTCATCATCGACGGAGTAATAATACCGGTGGTAGGGTTGTTGCATGAGAACGATGTGAAGTACATATGTTTATAAGAAATAAATTAATTGATAAGCAGTTTTTTTTTGCTTAAAATTCTCTATCAACCACCTTACTCACAACCCACAATTCTACTTATAATTAACATGCCAACGTCGTCACCGCCACCACAACCACCGCGTAATCTCCAACTAAACCGTCTCCACCAACACCCGATAATTCAAAATCAACCCCCCACATATCTCCTTGTTGGAGGAAATATTCAGAGCATATTTCCGAATGATACATTTCTAACTTTGGCACAAAATCAGCCCATATTGTTTTGGTAGTATTTTGGCTAGCACATAATTAGGAGCTATTTACTGTAAATTAGGAATGACAAATAGATTGACCTAGCAATTATCTCCTAGAATTGTATATATTGACAATCAGTTGAGAAAGTAACACATAATTTTCACAAACATATTTTCTATTAACAATTTCTTCAAACCAAATAACATCCCTGAATTTCTTAACAACAATTTCTCTTCTCCTCTTCATTACTTCCCCAAAACACCACCTTTCGTCCCGCCTTTCGCCACCGCTTTCACTATCCTTTCCGCCACCTCACCGCCGCTTTATCACAACAATGTCGCAAAACCCTAGAAACCCTGAAAACCCAATTTAATGATTTTTTGTTTCTGTAAACTTGTAGGTTGGGTTTGATTTTTTGGACGTTTTTCTAGTACAAATATTGGGGAAGATGAGGTAGAAGAGTCTAGTAGAAATAATAATTGAGCAAGTGGTTGGAACTTGGAAGTTTTGTGAAGCACGCCCAATTTAATGATTTATGGGAAATTGTATTTGTGCTATGACCAAGGGTATTACTCTGCGTAAAGATTGATATGGAATGGACTGTGTTACCCATTATTTTTCTGCTTTAATATATAGAATGATATGGACAATTTTGCCCAAAACAATGAGAATTAATTGGCAGAAATTTATGTGATAGAAATAGTTTGGAGCTTATTGGCTGAATCAAAATTAAAATCCTGAGATTGAATGATAGAGCTTGAATACCCTCATTCTATTCTCACATTGTGCCACATAGGCTACTTTACAAGTTTCTTTTATATATATAATGATAGGTGAGGATGAGAGAGAGTAAATAATTAGTTAGTAGGAAGAAGAGTGGGTGAGACCATTGTTTCTTTATTCCTTTAATTCATCAACCAATAGAAACATCTTAAATGTTTCTACTTTTATATAAAGTAGATTTTATTTTACAAATGTATAATAGGAATTTATTGTAATTTTATTATATAATTTGTAATTATTTGTAATACCGGAGTTTCCCGAAGACAGTGCCATTCAGAAAGAAGTTCTGAGAGAGAGAGACGGTGACCTTGGGAGGCGTGCTTATGAAGTTCAAGGGACCAAAGGAGTTGGTTTCCGAAATTGTAATAGATTATATGATTTTCTATTCTAGGAAAGGCCATACTAGGAATTTTATTTTTATGCTTGCATTTTATTTAATATGTTTGCATGCATTGATAAATCACCATAACATGACATGCATATTTTATCGAGTATGCGACCGTGTCAATTAAAATTATCGTTAATTCATCGATTTAGTTCACTTAAACTAGATAGATAATAAATTGACATGACCTCTCATAATATAAATTGAGATCAAGCCTTACCAAATGATAGAACCCATGAATCCCAATTTCGCAAGGAAGTAGGCTCGGCTCACCGGGGTGCTAAACTTGTTACGATGGGTAAGCGGGATAATAAAGGTTATGATTTCGAAATTTGGATTGAGCTCAACAAAAGTATTCGCGACCGAAACCGCATGTGTTCCGGGCTTAAGATATATACTAAAGTAATATTATCGACCGAGAGTTCTAATGTAGAATCGATTAAAGAGTTAATCTACCGAATTATGTTAATAAGGGTTGAATCGGCTCACCATGCCCAAGTTGATATGAATTTGGATCTCAGAATCATTTATAATAGTTGGGTATAGGTCACTATTTAAATGTTAAAACTTGTTTAAAATATTTACAAGTATTTAAAACGATAAATGTTAACATTTCCTTCATCTTATATTTGTAGTCAATATTATTTATTCGCAATGGCAACTCCAAATTCCAACGCTCCGACTCTCACAAACGTTTCATGGCTTCGATCTTTCATGGATCGATGCGAGTTAGAAAAGAATGGCGCTAATTTTGCCGCGGAAGTTGACGAAAAGCTTCGTTACCTTACCGAAGCCTCTCCCGAAATACCTAATGAAAGGTCAACCGCCGCCGCAAGGCAAGCCTATGAGGCTTACCAAAAGAAAGCCGCCGCGATCAAAAATGTTTTGATCTTCTCAATGGAGGCCGATCTCCAAAGGAGTGCCATAAAGATGAGCACGGCCTTTAAGATCTATGCCAAACTTGTGACTATGTTTTCACAAGCTCCAAGAATCATTCAATATGAGACGGCTTCCGCATTTTTCGACATGAACCTAAGAGAGGGCCAAAAAGTTAGCCCTCATGTACTCAAATTGATTGAGAATGTCGAGACTCTTAAATTTCAAGGGGATGACATTCCCGAACTACTCGTTATTGACCGTGTACTACACTCCTTGTGGAATACCAAGGCATATGTGAAGTTTAGGGTAAACTACAATATGCAAAATATGCAAACATCTCTTCATGAGTTGCACAAGATGCTTGTGCAAGCGGAGAGAGACATATAGCTAAATGTTAGCACCAATAAGGATGTACTTCACATCAATAACAAGAGCAAGGGGAAGTTCAAGAAAGGTGCAAGCAAGAGAATGAAGCCCTCCACCTACAAAGGCAAAGGAAAAGCTATTGAGAATAGCTCACCCAAGCCTAAGAAAGGTGCCTCAACCGAGGACAAGTGTCATTATTGTAATGGAATAGGGCATTGGAAGAGGAATTTCCCCAAATATCTAGGAGATATCAAAGCTAGAAAGATTATTTCAGTTGGTAAATTTTCATCCCTATATTTTATGTTATGATCTCAACTTTGGTATATAGATACAAGTTGTGATTCTTACCCTTTTAATTGTAAATAGGGCACCCAAGCAAGGACAAAGCCAAGGACAAAGGCAAGGACAAGCAAGCCTAATGAGGCTCTTCAAGGGAAGCTAAGGTAGCCACCCATGGATGAAAACATATGGAAGCTTGGACTTATTTTGTATTGTCTTCTTTATTGGGTTGTATTTTGAGACATTGTTTTAGAAACTCTTAATTTCCTTGTTTGACAATGGAAATTTGTTTATTTTCTTTATTAACAAATAGTTGTAATTGGATAGTAGTGACTTGGTTTTCAACCCAAGTCACTCGGTTTATGGAAACTTTTTCATTCTAAAACTTCTCATTATACTCTACTTGCACTAATAACATTAATTTTATCGACTCATATTGATCATATTGATATTATGATGATTGGATCACTATAATAAAAGGCTAAGAATTCGATTCTCGCTTTGAAAGATCAATTGTTAAGTCAAATTGAGTTATTGAACTCAAAGTAGGGAATCTACCAAACCAATTGGCCATACGACTTATAAAGATGGTATTTGACATGAATATGAGTTCACCTCTTTAACTTATAGAACTAGTCTATCTCAAAGGTAAGATTCGATGTCTTTACAATAAAGTCTTTAATAGATCACTTAAGGTCATGTTGTGATGCTACTACCTCTCTCACGAGTATGAGTACAAAGTTGTTTGTGGCTCATAGGCTATCTTTAAAGAAAATAGTTGTATTTTTCTAAAGATAGAGTGGGAGAAAATAAGCCACAACGAAAAACTAGTTAGGAACTAGTGAGTAAACCAAAAGAAAATGTTCTTAGGTTAGACTCAACACTAGGGAGGAGACCAAAAGAAAGCGTTCTTAGGTGAATCCTTCGACTAGTGACGAGACCAAAAGAAAATGTTCTTGATATAATAAGATTATGATCTATGAAGTGGAAGTACCTAGAAATTTTAAAAAAAAATCGATTTTCTAGCATAAGAGACTTATGAAAATAAATGGAATCTATGAAAAGAAATGATGTATTTGGAGTTTTCCAAGATCATTCTATAGACATGAAGATGTTTTAATTGGAGGTGTCCAATTATGGTTGCATGGATAGACATGGAAATGTCTGCAAAAGCTAAGTTAATGCGTAACTATGCTTAGATCCAAAATCATCAGTAAAATACAACATGGTAGGTGTGTACAAAATACACAACAAAACCACATGTCCTAATATGGATTTGGAATAGGATGTGTACATGACACAAGCCTACGGTATTTACAAGAGATTATGATGATTTTTTCTATTATGTGATATAAGAAGAGTTTCACTCGAATTGTCGAAAAATCATGTGTAGACATGAAGTTCAGTGGGAGTTAAAGTTGTTTACCACGTGAATGACGCATCACTCATTGTGAGTGACGTATTCAAATTACCTTTTGAAAGGAGTGGTTGGATTTTAATGAAAGAGGGCAACATGTATACTGAAATCAAAATCTATTGTGGAATACAAGATTTTAGCTTGGCGTTTAGAAAAGTGTCTTATATTGATAAGATTCTTTATCTATTTCAACAAGTTAAATAGGTTATTTATGTTGATAAAAGTGGGATCACTATGAAAGGGTCATAGTCATCCACTGAACCTAAGAGTTGTTAATCACATGAGTAGTAATCTTTCCGCCATTAGACCAATCATGTATGTCATTACATACACGTACCTAAATAAATTGTAAGCTTGGAGCATGACAAGCCTATAACAAATCAATCCACATGAGTGTCATTGGATAGCATACTAGAACATCCATAGATTTCTCAAGGAGAACTAGGGATACGTTCTTGTGTTTCGTAGAGAAAATTTGGATATGTGGTAAAGGTTACACAAACCCAAATTTCCAAACTTATAAGGATTTATCCGAATTCTAGGCGTATCTTTGTTATACAAGAAGCGAATAACTAAAAGGATGATTGAAGAGTCAACCATTATAAATTCTACAAATAGAGACCTAGTACATTATGATGAGGATAAGGTGACTTACAAGGAGCTAATGGTAGATCTTTTCACCTAAATACCTATCAGTTATCATGATAACGAGTGGGGGCACTTTCAAGTTAAAGAGCTCAACACTAGATAGAGATCTAGACATGTACGTAGATGAATTCATGTTATTAGGAATAACGTTGGATGAAAGGAAATAACAATTCACAAGGTTGGAATAAATGAATATATGGTATATTCACTACCCAAGCCTTTATTGCATTTAATAAGATCGTCATGAATTGTCATGGACGAAATAAACTTTAAATTATATGATATGAAGCAATAACATTGCGTTGATTATTCATATATTATAATCACATTTATCGTTTGAGTTTATAAAACTCTTTTTTGTGCTTTGTTATATCCAAATGGGTTGTAGAGACAATATTGGACCCCATTAAAGTGGACTGGATTAATATAATATTGGCCCCTAGTTGCTTATATGAGGTGACGTCTCCAAGTGACTAGAGTGTCATGTGATTGATGGTAAGTTCAAGTGCCATAGGGTCATAAGGGATGACCAGTCGATCACATAGATAGATTGTAAGGGACAATTTGTCGGAAAGTGGCCGCTTATGGAGTTCTAGCAATTCTTGTAGCTTGGTCGTGGCAAGAGCTACTATAGTATTCTTTTTGAGTCAATTCTTTGACTAAAGAATGTTCGCCTAAGGTGGCACAGTTTCAGAGTGACTTTGATTTATGCTCTACGACCTTTGTAACTGGGGTCAAATGGGCATCTTCTGGGTCATGATGAGATGTGGCTGTGCAAAGGGAATAGTGCGATAGGAATTGTCAACCCCTTCTCAGGGTTGTTTTAAAATCTCAAGGTCACTCAAGGAGGATTAAGCTGAAAATGCGTGGTCACGCTCGGAAGGTATCTATGGTAGATAATTCCGGTCAGACAGTTACTCTCCAGATCGAGGAAACCACCCTGGATATGACCAAATGCAAGTACGACCTGCAAGACACCTTGAATTGAGTGGGAGATTGTAATAGGACAAGATAATTGGTGACGCACACTTGTCTCGGACAAGTGGGAGATTGATGGAGTGAGTGTCCTCAAAAATAGTGCGATCACATAATTAAATCTTAATAATAAGAATACACAGGGATGATGAATATTATAGTCAACTGGTCAACATAAATCAGAAACGATTGGCTAAGTTGAGTTTGACGTTACTCTCGTATGACGGTGGTGATCAGTTGATCCCTTGAGGTCAAACCTAAAATACAATCCCCTAATCATGTACATTAATTAATTGTATAGCGATACAGATTAATTAATCCCTTAAATTGAACTAAGTTTATATTGTAAATAAGAATTATATCTTATTGTAATATGATTAAATAAGATTCATTTTAGTAATTTAATTGTTATATTACTAAGAATGCATTATGTTTATGAAACTTTTGAGATAAGCAAAATTGGTTGATTATACTTACAAATTGTTGTAGATTATTTTAACCAAATATGAGATGACCCATTTTATTTACATGTAATTATAAAATGTGACTTAAAATGTTAGGTCTAATTTATTTGTTATGAAATTGCATTTAAATTAGTTAAATGCACATTTATAAGCAAAATTACATGTTACATGTCACATATGTGACAAATGACAAATTGCAAAAATAAAATGGATACCCTTGTTAATGGGTGCACCAGTTTTGGGGTAGATAGGGTAGTGTTTAGGTGTTGATTATTGTTCTAATAAAGAATTAAAACATAATCATAACCTATCAAGCCTAGATACTTACCTAATATCTTGTTAAGAACAAAAGCAACTCACCCTTACCCATGCTTGTAGGGTGCCGACTCCATGGGTAGAAAAAGAGAAGTGTTTTCTCTTATTAATACTCACTTGATCTCATATGATTAAAACACTAACTTATCTCTTAACCTCTCCACTTCTTACTCTAAAATAATAAGCTTAAGAAGCCTCAAACAACTTATGTTCATAGATTACTAATAATATTACTAAGAGTAGTAATAGAGCGGTGATATTTTAAGGGATACTACCAATCATACTAGTGTAGTATTTTAGTAGTAATTTAGGGATTGTCTTGGTGCAACTAATTGGAGTGTTATTATTCTAAGAACTTGGAAATCATCCTTATAGTTTGAGCTCAAGAACAAGTATAGGAAGGTGTTCTATTCTTGTACCCTAAATCGTCCGAATCAATGTGAGGAAATAGTTTCTTCTTATTTTTGTATTATTTTGTTATGCATGCATAAGTTCCTTTTAGTTTAAAGAGTAAGATATTTATAATATGATATTAGAAATGTCTAATATGGAGTTTAAGAAAATATCGGATACTTGGTAGGGAATTGAGTACAAAGCTTGTTATGAGTACACTTGATCCAGGTGGAACACAATCCACATTACATAGACAAGCTTATGATACTAAAAGAAGAGCAAGGGTAGAGTTGACGTTTAGGGAGGATGACAATAATCTCACATTATTGATCCAGGAGAAACAAGCAATACTTGGTTGGGTATGTAATCTGAATTTGGGATTTGTGCAACACATACCATTCACCATTCTAGCCTATGATCCGGGAGGAGGCCATGAGAGTCTATCTCTTGAAGTTGTACTTGATCTTTTGATGAGTAGGAAAACACAACCCTTGGCAACAATTCTCTTCATTTTGATCCAGCAGATATTGAGGACAAATTCTTTTGAAGAAAGGGAGTTTACAACAAAACTTGTCGCATTGTCTCATTTTTGTGCTAATGCAACAGTCCATGGGAATGTCCAATTAAACATCCCAAGTGAATGCAATATAGGGGAAAAACAATAGCATCTTGGACTTTCAACTCTACAGGCCTGACTTTCAAGCTTCATATTTCAAATTCTACTCGTGCAAATCCTTTGATTCTTTAGTCATTAGAAAGTTTAAGGTCTTAACTATACAACGAAGTTGGAATCACCACCATCTGAGGTCTGTAGCTTGACTTATGGTTGTTAAAAGACAGTTCCTACAGAAGAGTACAATGCTCAGGTCAGCCTGACGCCCCACCCTCATCCCCTCTTAACAAATGCCTCATGTCTGAAGATTGGAGGACTAGCTTTGAGTGATTCAAAATAGAGAAGAAAGCTAAATCATGTATCTTTAAAACGGCATATGCAGGGACTCCTAAATCATCCAAAAATTTAAGTGTGGCATGTGCAAAACAGCATGTATTCATCGTGTTACCTTGTTTATGTCAATTTGCAGAGAATAACTACAGTTGGTTTGGCAGTGTCTGTTCTAACTGTTGTTCTTCGTTTATTATGCAACAAACATGCTGTTTAAAGGCATTTTTCGCTGTTTGTGTAACACGTAATTATGTATTGTATTTGGACCCTTGTTTAAAAATATACTCCCTCATATTCACTATCATTTTCCCCTTTTTTTTCTGCAGAAGAAATAAGGTAGTGAATTTAGAGCACACAAAACTTACAAAATAAGGAAATATGGAAGATATGTTGAATAATGCGTTAAGAAAAATAAGGAAAATTATCAAGAATAGAAGGGAGTGTGATGAACCATGCCTCTCTGTTTATATAATTCCAACTTAGTTCCGCTTAATAATTCGCCAAATTAAAGCATCGCACCCGGTAGGGCGCGTTACAAAACCTCGTATGTTAAAACATACTCCCTCTGTTCCGATCAATTGTTGTCCTATTCCTTTTTAGGGTGTCTTAGTGAATTCTTGTCCTTTCGATAATAGGTATATTTTCTATGAATAATTTTATCACCCAGTGGGATTATTGTCCACTTGTCATTCACAAAGTGAAACCACAAATGTTCCCAAGTACCATTACACATAAGATTTAACGGCGTTAATTTTCAAGTCCTTAACTGTACAATCTGAAAGATTAATCCCTTATCTGGAAATAGATGTATAGTTTAGGTCATTGTCTTATGTATTACTCCAAGAAAAATCATTATATTCTACCCTTCTCTCTTTTTATTCTTTAAATGAACAATAATTAAATTTAAATAAAATTAGATACTGAAAGATTATTATACAATGTTACACAGATGTCAATGTATTCTAAAGTAATGAGATCACGATTGTGCGTAAGCTTATACAATTATCATCATACGCGCTCACGAGAATAAAAACTAGTTATTCTTGAAAGTTTTAGACCCCCTTGGCGGGGGAAGTAGCAAACTAACCCCAAAGGTTTACTTCAATACGCAATTGAACCCCTTAGATATTAATATGAGCGAATTAACCCCGTAACTTTCAATTTTGGTGCAATTAACTTCTTTTCTTTATTTGTTTTGTTCACATCTCAATTTAACATTTTTTTTTGCAGCGGTAAAGAGACGTAACTACATTATGTTTTGGCTTTTGGGGCCATAGTTACCATAGACATACAATATAAAAACAAACAATACATCTAATAATACTAGTGTCACTTTACGACTAGAAAGATAACTAGGGTCAGCCACATGGTGGTAAAACACGATAGATCAGCCGCGAGCAACATCGTCCAAATCAAATCAGCAATAACAACAACTCCCATAGTCAAACGAACCGAACCAGGTGCACTTACGCCACAAGTGCGTAGAAAAGAAAGGGGAAGGGCGAGCCGAGCGAGCAAGCTTGCCTTCAGCGGAGAAGATTCTCCTACACCATGGCCGGTGATCGATCCCTAAAGTCCAAAAACCAACAACAAAAGAAGTCGAGCAATCTGATAAGATGAGACGAAGGGGTCCTCGCAACCAATTTCCCAACCAAATACCTCAGAGAAGGATTCAAGGTATAACCCACATTGACCAAAGTCATAGTCATAAGCAACAACGCCTTTGAGAGGCTCTTGTTCCATAGAAGGTAAACATCAACACTTATGGGATCCGAGCCACACATCTCCCCAAAGGAGTAATTATTTGATTGAAATAGAAAATACCACAACAAAAGACGAATAACAAAGCTAGTCCCATCGGAGAGCCTCCAATATAGGGAAATTATTGGTACTAATAAAATTAAAATTAAGATAAGGAACGTCATTGAATATGTTGGAGAACCACTACATCCAATCCACCCAACACCACAAACCAACCCAAACATACAATCCAGACCGACACCCAGCTCAAATTAACCCATTATGACCCAAAACTTGTCGCAACAAACAAAGAACTAACCACCAAAAAGACAGAAATAGACCGGGTGATCCTCCAACTCCACCATCCACACCCAAGACAGAGACAACAGAGTGCAAATCAGACTAAAACCGACTGACCAACCACTACCCGACCTCGAAAAGACCCACGAAACCCAAGGAAGCCACACAAGACCACAAAAATGACAAGCAAAGAGAAAACGACCCCAAAACAAACATGCAAGGACCAATCGATGGGGGAAGGGGAACACCGGACTAGAGCATGCAATATCGCCAAGGGGAGGACTGACCCTATACAAAACGCAAAACGACCGACACTAAAGACCGCCATGTTCAACCAACAGACTTACCATTAGAGGTTGGGGAAGGGGTGAGGGGAAGGGGGACACCTCCAATATAAAGTCTCCGACGACGACTCCTTGAGCTGTGTCAGCGACAGAGGTACGGAAACCAGCGGCGATCGGAAGCACTTAAGAGCAACCGATGAAAGAAACCAACAAGGGTCGGGTGAAGGAGGAACTCCGATCATAGGACGCCAAATGGGTCAAATATCGGAGAAACAAAGGGACATAACATAGAATGTGTTAATCGTGAGGGGAGTGGCGGGTTCACCGGAGATGGGCTAATGCATAGCCTCACCTCCGGTGAATGGATTTAAGGAGAGGGAGGGAAGATTGGTGGATGATGGTTGTAGTGGAACAAAAGTGTAGATTTTTTGGGGTTTTTTTTTTGGAGAGAGAATTTAGAGGGAGAAGAGAGTCTTAAATTTAAAACCAATTAAACAAATTTGAACTAACTTTTACAATGAAAAAACATTTAAAAATATAAAGACTAATGTATTGGCAAGTAAACTACCAAGAATACCCCTACGCATTAGTGTATTTTGCCCTTTCTCTCCCCTTCTCAACTTCACAATAGCCATAAGCTTCCCAACTCAGATTTTTCATCTCTAACTATACTCTAAGTTCCTTTCCATTTTATTTCATGGTTGGTAGCTTGTCATTGTCAAGGCCTCGAAGTCAAATAAGAATCAGTCGAGTTATCTGAAAGGTTTTGAATACCTCTTAGTCAGGATTCAATTGCAAGTATTATACAAAACATCATAGTAAATAAGATGAATCGTTACATACCTTCTAGCGCAACGGAATAATAATAAGAAGTATGTATTTGCTTGTACAAATACGAAACCCAGACGAATAATAAAGCACCTTAGGTGTGATACCTCTACCGGTATCCATACAGGTACTATGCTCCGCCTTGTATTACGACAACCCTCGCGAATTCGGAAATAAAACATAACAAGCATGTGATTTATATAGCGGAAAATACGATGTTTTTGAAACTTTTTACATGCAAGATAGAAATACGAGGAATGTCAAATATTACAAACTAAAGTACGAATTATACTACATCAAGAGACGAGGTCTCTCCAAAAAGTTAACAAGTAAAAGTGTTTAGCAAACAAGCTAAAATCGTGTAGAGGTGTTTTAATCCAGGGACAACGCCCGCTAGCTCACACCCGAACCCAAAATACCAAGCAAAAAGCCATCCAATCAAGCAACCTGTTCATCCATGAAAAACATGAACGCCACAGTCAGTGGGGAGTAACTCCGGGTTCTCCCAGCCATATCACATCAAACGTACATAGAAGGAAATACCAAAGTAGAAGCATGCATAGATAGATATACATGTGAGATACGATAAGAATAGATAGGCAATTCAATACATAATGATAAGAGCATATAGAATACAAATCCGAATCCATCATGTGATACAAAGACTCGGGGAAAACACTCTTAGGCAACCGAATACGCGCACTAGGGCTTGCATCTCACCGTTTAGCGGTATAAGGTTGATAAGATGAGACTGACAAAACAAAACCATGCCAGTCATTGCTATGATCCAATATAAATCCATAATATTATCATCCATTACAAACATACCAATAACATAGCGATTTGCCAATCATGCAAGACATGAATAATAAGTCAGAAATAAAGCATTCAAGAAAGACGCACAAAGCCGACATCTCTCACCGGTAAATGAAACGCCACTCAGCACCGTGTACATGGCAAAGTCAATGATTAAGAGGCATCCACGAGATCACATTTCACTGGACCGCATAACGATTCAATCCATTTCGTATATGTAGAGACTAATTTCCTCATGGTAGGAACAATAGGCCCTAATCTAAACATGGGCCAGTTTCTCGGAATTCACATTTTCCGATTTCGGACATGCGATCCACGTTTCGCATCCCAAGACTCGGTAAATCATAGACGCCGAAGTACACCACCATTTCTCGGTAGATCAATTCACGAAAGAGGCGAAAAGAGCAAAGCCTCATAACAAGCGGTACGCTACATGCAAATAACACCACCTCGCAAGTACACAACATTTGACGGCGGGTCATCAACGCATAGCGTTCAACTCCCAACAACGTCGTAGTATGCCCACTACACATGCATTAAGCAGTAGGATACCTCCTCGGTCCGACATTCCAGCCTTACGAACGTGGAGGTAGCCAAGGGAATGAGAGTACAAAGCACAAGACAAAATAGTGCTCAAACCGTATCATTTGTAAAAACCGACTCAAAGTGGGAACATACCAAAAACCGTCACAAAACATGAGAATAAGGAATCATATAAGTTTAAATATGATAAACATGAGTCAATACATGATAAATAAGATTAGAACAAGTTTATGAAGCATAATGAATAAAAAACATAGATACCTCTCCAAAACAACGTTGTTTGGAAACCAACGAAAATAATGGTCCACTTCAAACGGTCATAACTAGAGTTCTAGACATGAAAATGCAGAAATTCTAAATGGAGGTGATAGCTTATCCTCTTACGGTTCCAACGGGATGTCACACGCCCAAAACAAGCAAGTAACGAAGGAGATATAATCATTTTACGAAAAGGGGTCAGTGCAGGAAAATTTCAGTCGGCAGCGAGTGACGGAGCCTGCGTCACCACGACGCAGCCTGCGTCCTATTCGGACAGGTACGAGTCACACAATCTCCACAATTTCACTAAGGCATAACACAAATATCATCTATCATCACAATTCATCAATTCTCATATCAATTATCAACTAACAACAACCATCAACAACAACACGATTCCTAAGATTATTAATCATATTCTAAATACGATTTCTAACATGGAAAACACATTAAAACACGTAAATGATATCGAGTAACCCTTCACCGTTACCTTTTCCACTAGATAGTAATCTTTGTCGGGGTCTAGAAAGTCTCCACCAAAACAAAGACGACAAAAGATGAATATAATTCACCTTTGAGAAAGACGGATAAATTGAAAAGCGAGAAAGACGGAAATTTTATTACCAATACGGATAGAGGAAGATAAGAGGGGAAGAATAAGACGAACTTACGTGAATTTGAGCGAGAAATGAATGAGTAGTGACGATTCTAAACTTGGAAGAATATGGAGGCTAGGTTTTGGTGTTTATGGTGAGGAAGAAGAAGATTGAGTTGTGAGGGAGTTAGGGTTATGAGGGAGTATATGTAGGGTGAGTAAGTGGAAAAGTAAACGAAAGTCAAAGACGGCTCAAAAGTCAAGAAAAAGTCAAAGACGGCTTAAGACGGGATTCACTTGAAATCTCGCGGAAATTCCAAATACGAACTCGGAAATTCTAAATTCGACTCGGAAAATTAAATTTACGATTAAAACTAAAATTCGCTGAAAAGTATCTGTAAAATATTTTTACTAGAAAAATAGGCTACATTTCCGGGTGTTACATGTATGCTAGTACCTAAAGGAAAGAAAGACAAGTTGAGATAACTCATTTTCTCTATGTGTATTTCTCACTCTATGTCAGACTAAACTGAATAGAATTGAATAATGGGGTTTTTTTTTTTCACAAACTCGTTCTTATAATACTAGTATAGATCTCGTGCAATGCACGAAATATATAAGGTTACTTTCCATATTAAATTTTAAATGAAAAAGTATTAATTTTTTAGATTTCTTATTCTTAATTACATTTTAATTTGAGAAAAATCATTGAACATACAAAACTAATCAAACAACTAATGATATCGTTATGATATTTTAATATATATACAAGTTTTTTTTTACCATGAATCAAATTGTAGTATTTTATAAATTTCACAAATTAGTTTAACTATTTTTTTGGTTATTAAACTAGTAATAACAGTTTATAATTTTGTTTTATACGAAGTATAATTTTTAGCTTAATGAAAGTTTATAATTTAATGAAAATATTATATCTTAATGAGATAAGTATTTATTTTGTTTCCTTATTTAGTGTTTGCATTTTGGATAGAAAATTATTGGATAAACTTATCAATATAATAACTATAAAAGAAGAACCACTGTACACGTGTTCTGCTCATATTAAATATTTTCCCGCCCAACTTAATCTATCGACTAAAACAGGAAACAAAACAAAAAAAGCAATACGGATTATTCTGCTATCTTCTTAACCTTAACTAAGGGATGTGATCTTTTGTTATTAACGCAATCTTTTCTTTACTTCCTCCCTCATTGAATTTCAATTCATACTTTAACACAATTTCCTTTCTGATATTCCATAGTCTCCATACAAATTACAAAATAAATGATAATTTTCACAAACTCAATTTTCTTTTTTTCATAATTTTACTTTGATTAATTCCTAGGTATTTCTGTTTCCTATAAAAAAAATTTTGAAAAGGAGGGGTTTTGTACATTTTGTATTCATTGTATCCCTATTTTCTCCATGTTCACAACCCTTCAATTGCTCTCACCGTTAGTTCTTATGGCCTTATGGATTATTCTTTTGGGTTATCATCTACCATGTGTAAGATATGGGTTTTTGCGATGTCCGTTTACGATTTTAGCATACTTACAATTCTAGATGTATCAAGAAGCTTTCGATAATACATCATGGGGCGGGATAAGAACCTCCATTAAGAGCTAGCGAAAACTTTACTAGGAACGACAGGAAGCTTTCCTATTACATGCATATTACATGAGACTATGAGAGCCTTATGTACTTTCGATAGGTGCAATTTCTCTCTACTTTATTAATCTTGAACTCAAGTTGTTTATCTTTTACTAAAAAAATAATCCCTTTTTTAGGTATTTATAAATTATTTAACCGTTACATACATGAACATCAATGACTTATATGGGCAAGTTACTACGAATTTTTTTCCCTTTTCCAGTTTTCGTTGTTTGATATATATCATATATGGAGTGTTTAGGCTTACGACTATATATTTTATTTTTGTAATTTAACTAGGATAGATTTTTTGGTAGGTCAATGATGTAATTTCTAGCCTATTGATATTGATCTTTTGTAGGTGGATGCTGCAATTTTGGGTTAATAATGCTAAGAATCACGTTCAAAAGTTGTCCGCGTCGGGACTTTATAACTCTGCTCGACAATGGACGGATAATTACTACTTTAATTGTGAATAAATAACGCCCTGTTGCAGAACTACTTCAACAAATTGACAACAACATTGTTCCGTTGTATGATAACTAATACAAAGTATATATTACACGTCTACTATTTATATTGTACTATGTATATCCGTGCAACTCTGCACGGGTCTAAGCTAGTTCTTTTAATATAAGGGGATGAGATACACTAATATCTGTTTTACTAAGCCTATTCTAAGCGCAGCTGGGTCTAATCACTATTAGGGCCTTATTATATTATTATAAGACCGACTTATAATTATACTAATTCCGTACCTTTTGTGTGCGCCGTAATAGGCCCACTTATGACTATCAGACACGTAAACCGTTTACGTATCAAACCGACATTGGCCTCTAGTAAGACATATCGACTACATAGACTTATGCGGTTTAATTCGTATAGGACAGTGGACATAACTCCTTCATTATCTTTCCAACAGACGGCGACACCGATCATGATCACCAAAAAGAAAAAAAAAACTCCGCCAATAGCAGATAGTTTGATATTTTTCATAAAGAGATGTCACAGTTCGTTAATACTCATTAATTTATATTCCCAACAATTATCTGGATGTTATATAGATGAGGCTCGTAAGACGAAGGGATGGGTTTGAGGGAGAGAAAGGCCCTGTTCTTTCTAGACTTAATTCCAGCTCGTTTTATTCCAGTTCGACTCTATTCAACATAGTTCAGGATAGCTTTAACCAGTACAACTCATCTCTTCTCAACATTAAGTCTTAATTCATCTATATTCACTTCAACGCGACTCCATTTAGTTTTGTCCACTTCAACTCACCTCCAATTAATTCAGTTAAGCTCATTTAAGCCCGTTTCAGCCGAAAAGAACAGGGCCAAACGGCAGTCATAGTACATTAGTATTTTTGGTGGTTATTCTTTAAATGTTTTTTAATTGCTATATTGAGATGTGCACATATTGACTAATACCACTAGCTAAACATTTTTTTTATGACGGCTATAGTCAAGATCCCAACCTCGTCCATTATGTCGTCTATCTAGTTGCGAAATGAGAAACATTTTCTATGGAGTTAAGGACATCTATTATCTATAGATACTGAATAATATACTCGTATTAATAATTTGATTGCCATGAGATTTAGGATTATTCTTTTTTATTTTCAAAAAAATAAAATTGAATAGGGATCCAAGATTTAGCTAAAATTTAATTTGGGTGCCTAAATTTGAAGTAATTTCGATTTAAATACTTCAAATTTATGCACATTTTTCGAGTTTAAGAACATTTTTGGATTGAGTACCAACTACCAAAGATTTTACATTTTGGGAACGACAAAAATCATGGTCTAATTCACTTAAAACTAGGCTGAGCAAAAATATACGATACGGTTTTAATATACGAATACGATACGATATACGGTTTTAATTACACGGATTTCCGGGTACACGATACGAATTTCCGGGTATACGATACGGTTTTTTAAAAACCGTATCGGGTCGGGTCGGGGAAAATCAAAACCGGGTATACGGTTTTGACACGGTTTAATTAAAAATAACAAAAAAGAAGTTGTATGTGAAACTTTGGGTTTGATATGGACTATTTGTGTGAAACTTTGTGAGTCAATCTTTGGATGTGGACATTGCAATCTATGTAACTACTTTGTGGGTGTCAAAGTTTTATAAGAAGCGATAAAAGTTTGCATTTTGGCATCTTAAAACTAACTTTGCAAGCAGTTCTGTTTCATAATAATGAGCCTAATAGATTATATAAACATCCTAATAATGAGCGTTACTAATTTTGTGAAATCAAATTTTGAATTGTAACCATTATTAATTAAACCGGATCCGGGTATACGATTTTCGGGTACCCGGTTTAACCGGGTATACGGAAACCGTAAACCGGGTACCCGGTTAAACCGGGTCGTATCCAGGTATTAACTTTTGGCCTTAGAAAAATCGGGTACCCGATACGGTTTTTAAAATCGTATCAGGTACCCGGTTTTGCTCACCCCTATTTAAAACCATGTTACAATTTATAATTTTTATTTATATTCCTTACTTTTAAAGTTTATTTGAAAATATTTAATATAACTTTCGTCAAAATATTGATATATATTTCATAAACTTCGGAATAAACTAAAAGTTAAAAGGGCTTTTTCCAAAATGTTTTTTTTTGTTTTCTTAAGCTTACGCATTTTGTTGTTTGTTTGAAGTTTTATTATTATAATTTTTAAAAAAAAATTTAATAGTAATGGACTTTATTGGTACTAAATTGGTAAGTGCTAACACTGATGGTGGTTTTGTGGATGCAAATAATACAGTATTATTTATATAAAAATTGAGATTTGTGTGTTATGCATAATGCAATCTACTATATACTAATCCACAAACATTTAGAGCCTTCCTATTGGCTGCAGGAATTCAGTAATAGTGAACCCCACATCAAAACTAAAACATTAATTACCCTCTCTGCTCTTCTGATTTATTTAGACTATGTTTACGTATTTACAAACTCTGTTTACATATTTTATTTTCATACACAATTCCATAATTTTTTTCATATTCCATGATTAAAAAAAATATTATAAACTAATAATTTCATGGAAAACAAAGTCCAAAAATTAAAATTACAATACTCTTGCAACTAAAAAAAATAATTTCAATTTCAAACAATTAATAATTAATAATTAAAATTACAATACTCTTGCAACTTAAAAAATTTCTCAGACGGAACTATAAATTGCTTGACGAGACGGAACTATAAATTGCTGGATGAATATACCTGTAAAAAGGCAATACAAGAAAAAAATTGCTCATTCTCCATACATACACCATGCTTAACAAATTAAACGAGGGATATATATAATCAGAAAAGGGGCAAGAAAAAAATGATAATCCTAATTTATAAAAAAGTGCTCATTCTCGATGAAAAAAATTGAAAATTACGACATTACGAGAATCGTATGTTCTGGAAGCAGCACAAGTGCACAAATGTTTTATCAGTCGACAACATTAGCAATTAATTTATTAATTTATAATTTATTTATATACAAAATGTATACATTAATCATAACTCTTAGAGATAAAAAAAAGATAATTATCAACTAATGTTTGATCAGTCGACAACATTAGTAATTAATTTATTAATTTATTTATATACAAAATGTATACGTTAATCTCCAGGGTCACAAGCAAACAAGGTTTGAAGCTATTGATTTGCGACAATAACAAGCGTACATCCAATACTACAACGATTGTAGTTTACAAAGAAATTTTTGAGTCTTTGTAAAGTTTAATATAACTTATACATTTGTAGGATAATTTTCATCGTATGTTAGTGATTAGTAAATAAATTTATATGTACGTCGGATATGCAATTATGACTATTTATATTGTCACGGCCTTGCAAATTTTATTACGCAAATTTATATGCTTCCGTAACCAATGATAGTGATTGATATTACGACCCGTGTATTTTTTACACGGGTTTAAAACTAGTCATATACTAATCTTCATTATATAAAAGCGAAAACATTTAGAGCAATTCTATTGGCTCCTTGATTTAAGGAGAAAAAAAATTCAGTTTTATAAAGATGATCCCCCTACACAATTGGATCAGATTTTATTTTTATTTTGATTTTACGTACTCCTTCAATTTAACCCTTACAAATACAAATTTAACCGCTTATAATATTTTTTTTTGTTAAGGTATACAATTGCATCAAGTAACTTAATTAGTTTTCTTACCTTATCAAAAATGAAAAAAAAAATCAGGTAACTTAATTATATGTACGCGAAGTATCGTTTATTCCTAAGAAATCGTCGTGAGTTATTCATAAAAAATCCGTAGCAATTAGTAACTTAAGTTATATATACGTCGAATTAGTTGTGATTATTTATATTGTCACAAGTTTAAACAGTTAATAACCCTTATTTATATGCTCTATGTATCAAATGAAAACACGTGTTATTGCAACCCGTGCATTTTTTACACGAGTTTAAAACCAGTTTTATATAACGTTATTTGTAAATTGATGATAACTACATTATTAGCCTTATAATTTGCACTAGTTTCCTTTTACCCGGACCTATTTTGTGTGCTTGATTGACGATATTGACTATGTTGTTGATTATAAAAAGCATACACAGATTTCACCCGGGCAATTCGTTGTTATTGTAGCCTTTACTTGAACACAAATTCTCATTTGTGACGGACGATCCGTGCAAACTTGCAACGGGTCAAATCGTCTTTTTAAAGAGCAAGTGAGGGGCAAGTGGGGCAGTAAGGATCATCTGTCCCACTTTTGTGTCCCACACCATACAGATTCTGACACATCACCTATTGTAGGAATAAAATATGCAGTATATATATATATTAATTGGTTGATGTGTCAGAATCTGTATGGCGTGGGACACAGAATGTGACACCAAATGGGACAGATGATCCTTACTGTGCAAATGAAGCCCCCCACTTGTCTTGCCACTTGCTCTTTGTAAGGGGGATTTGACCCGTCGTAAGTTTGCGACGGGTCGCCCCCCATCACAAGCAAGACTTATTGTTGCTTGAATTTGAAGGCAATTGAGGACCACTAGTACCTTACTTGTCAAAGGAAGGGAGTCGAAGGCCTTAAAAATTGACCCAACTCCGTTTGGAAGGATAGAACCGCGCAAACAAAGGCTAAATCAACTAGTCGTGCGCATGAGGAGGGGTCATGCTCAAGTGACCGTGCTAATTATTTTGGTCATGCGTATCGAGGTCATTTTGGGTCGATCCGGGCCGTTTGAGTCATTTCGGGTAATGTTTTGTCTTAATCAAGTTATTTCAGGTTATTTTGAGTTAATCGGGTAATTTCGGGTAACTTAAGTCGGGTTACTTTCGGATCGGGTCTCGAGTCGGGCCAGTTTTGTCTTTTCTAACTTTGACCCCCAATTAAACTACCCAATTAATTTTCAAGAATCCACATATAAAACTTATACATCTTAATATTAAAGCTAGTGTCGATTCCGCGTAAAAGCTCAATATTAGAAAATTTGACAGTAATGAAATTTATTTCATTTTGAATCTGGCAGAGAATTTGCTTTGTTAAGCTTAACCATAATTTATGAAAAAACAGTTGGTCTAATTAAAGATGGGTCAGACTCTCTTTCATAAGAAAGCAAGTGAGGAACTAAACTTGATCCCACTTGCCCTCCCACTTGTCTCCTTGTGAGAAGGGATCCAACCCGTTTTTATTGAAAACGGATAGGACCCGTCTTCAATAAGAAGTTGTGATGAAAAAATTGTGATCATAATTACCATTAATATTTATGTCGTATAATTAATTAGAAGGTAAATATTGGGTATAAAACTAAATATAGACATAAATATCAATTAATTAGAAAGCAAATATTTTACGGAATTTATTTTCGCAGTATGATTTTTACTCATTTTAGTACTTTTTGTACTTGACTTTCCATTTATCTACCCCTAATAAAAAATATCAAACAAAATTCTCTCTTCTCTCGATTGTTTAACCCTTCACCTCCTGTAAAATCACACAAAACTTTATAATTATGAATAGTAATTCTATCACATAGGGAGTATGTATCGAATTCATTTATCCATTATTACTAATTAAATTGATTATTTGCTATTAGTTTTGTATTTTTTTTTTGTAATTAGGGTTTAATGCTAAAACTAATTACTAATTTAAGGGTTGATTGATATGGGATGGTGGGGTAGTGGTTTACTGTGATATAGCCAGAGTCATGGGTGTTCACAAACGACGAGAACGAGAAGGACGAAAGGAGTTCGTTAGTGGCCAGGCGACGGAGGCAGGTGCGTAACATATGGGTATATCGGGAGAGGAGAAGTGGTGAGACGCAGTTTATGCATGAGGAATGGGTTATGCGTGGGGGTTTTTCAGTCACTTGCTCCGGTGGTCTCCGTGGCAGTGGTGTTTATTGTGTAGTACGTGGTGTGGAGCTGGTGGTTATTTTGCAGTACATGGTGTTGATGTTGTTGGTTATTGTGTATTACGTTGTACGTAGTACACTTTTTTGTTTTTGAATATAAGACATAGTTTTTTTATTTGAGAAAATTATTTATGTGTGTTGTAAAAATTATTTATTATTGTAATAACAGTGTTTGTAAAATTACTTTTTCAATAAAGAAGGTAGTTTATTATTGCAGCACATAATTACATGTGAAATTAGAGGAGAATGGGTGCGTATGAAACTAGAGAGAGAAAATAAGAGGGAGAAATGAGAGGGTTATAACTGTTAATAGTGTACTGAGATGAGTAAAAAGTGTACTGTGAAAATCAGGACCCATATTTTATATTAGAGTGTCACTTAGGCGGAAAAATTTAAAAATGTGTCAATCTTTTAGTAAATAGACGATGATTAAAAATCCTCTCACATATACATATAGAACTAATATGCTCATTCTGCTTTTGCCTTCTTAATTTTATATAGAAACTTTTAACCCGTCTTAAACAAGAATTTAACTTTTCTTTAAAAAAAAAAGCATAAAACTTAATGAAAAACTTTAGAAAGAAGGTAAGTAAACTCAAATCTTGCACACTTAATTCCAACCCAAAAAAACTTAAATAACACAACAACTTCCTTATTCAATCTTGAAAAACGGGTCAACAATCCGCGTAAAATCCCGTGCATAATTATATATCCGTTACAAATCTTCCCCTTGTCACTTTCTCAGAAACTCCCAAATTCCCCACAAAAACCAACCTCCTTCCCTTTATAAACAACCCCAACTCACCTCAAACCTCAACACATTCAAACAATTAAAACAACAATGAGGTGCTCAAACAATCTAGTAGGGTTCCTAAATTTCCTAACATTTCTATTCTCAATCCCAATCTTAGGAGGAGGAATATGGCTAGCACGCCACGCAGCAACAGACTGTGAACACTACCTACAAAAACCCATTATAGCACTCGGTGTATTCCTAATGATCGTCTCCTTAGCCGGTATATTCGGCGCTTGTTGTCGCGTTAATTGGCTCCTTTGGTTCTACCTTGTTATCATGTTCATCCTTATTCTCATCCTCTTTGTTTTCACTATCTTCGCTTTCGTTGTTACTAATAAAGGGGCTGGTCAAGTTGCTAGTCATAGAGGGTATAAGGAGTATAAACTTGGTGATTATTCTAATTGGTTGCAAAAAAGAGTTGATAATAATAAGAATTGGAATAGGATTAAGAGTTGTTTGATTGATGGTAAAGTTTGTAAATCTCTTCAAGATGAGAAAACTACTACTGCTTCTTTCTTCTTTGCTAAGAATTTAAGCCCTATTCAGGTAATTTTGTTGTTTTATTTTGCAGTAATTCTTTCATGGGTTTGATCAATTTCCTATTTTTTTTCTGGGTTTATAGATCTTTGATATTACTATTTGATATTCTTTCATGGAATTATTGGGGATGTTTTGGGTTTATTTTGAGTAGAGTATATAATAAGGTGTTTTGGGTATGTATTGTTTTGTTTAGGGTTTTGATGCAACTAAAATTTTAGATCTCTGGGATTTCATGGGGGTTTTTAAATTCTTTAGGTGGAGGATTGTAATTGAATTCACTGTTATTTAGGGTTGTTCTGGATGAATTTGAGTTTGTTAATTCATGTCACATTTATCATATTTTTACATGGACATGAACAAAAAGAAACTTTTAATTTCGAGTTGATCTTTGTTCTCATTCTCGTTCGCCACCGACATAAACAAAAGGAAAAAGTTGGAAAATCAAAGGAATTGTTGAAGAAACTAAAAAAAAGAAGATATTTTTAAGTCGTGTTGATCTCTGTGAGTAAAAAGGAAATGTCTTTTTGGTGTTGTTAAAAGCCAAGAAACTTTATAAAGATTCACATTGACTCCATTCTTCAACCCTTCCTTTTTTTATTAGCAGTTCAAAAGTTGAACCTTTGGATTCTTAATTTGACAAAAATTATCAATTTCTACAGTCTTATGTTTTGCTTTACCTTCATTCTTTATCGAGTATTTAAAGAGTTGGATTGGAAGTGGAATGGATTAATTATCCTTTGATAGGTGTTTATATCGTTTTATTAGGATTGGGTATAGGTTTACTTGTAGTGTGTTGGATTCGCGAAAGTTTAGATTAAAATTTGTAGTCTATTGCAATATGTTATTGTTAGGAAAGGTTATGTAGCCCCAATTCTCACTAATCATTGTAATGATGATGATGATGATGATAAATAAATGTAATCATTTGTTGAAACCCAATTAGTAGAAAGGGAGAAGGTGATTATAGCCATTTAGTTTGATATTATCCCTAAAACTGTACGGAGTATTTGCTTATTTATACTTTAGCGGGCCTATCAGTTTGTCAATCAGTAGGCATGGTGGAAATTCGACATAACCATATTGTCCGTGTATAATTGTTGAATGGACAAACTGTTTGTCTGATATATGCCATTGAATATACATTCATCAAAGGTTCTAACCTTAACACCTGCCTCTTTGACTTAAACTTGCAGTCGGGTTGTTGCAAACCAGCAGACAGCTGTAACTTCCAGTACGTGAGCCCCACCGTGTGGACCGCCAATGCAACAGCTGGGGCCACCAATCCGGATTGTAACGCATGGAGCAACGACCCAACTGCCCTGTGCTACAACTGCCAGTCATGCAAGGCCGGTGTTCTGCAGAATCTCAAGGGTCACTGGAAGAAGGTGGCCGTGATCAACATCGTCTTCCTTGTTTTCCTTATCATCGTCTACTCCATTGGGTGTTGTGCTTTCAGAAACAACAGGTGGGACAACTCTAATCAATGGAAACCCTATGCTTGAAGATGATCACTCCACTGATCACATTTTCACATGACATGCCTCGGTGCACTCTAGATCAGCTTCACTAAGAGTACTTTTGTACAGAGGATTGGATAATGCTTCGTTGATTCATTTGGTTTTAGAGTTTTGGCTATTATTTGACCTCGGAGATTATAGCTTTGTTATGTCTTTACCAGTACATTGTTAGCATTTTAGCATTCTACTCGGTTAAGATCAGTATTTGGTTATGCATTTTAGTTGTGTATATGATGGTTTAATAATGAGAGTTTATATCGGTTTTATGCAACGGATCTGGCTGCAGGAAACTTGGGGTTTTAGTACACACATTTCTAAACAATCTATAACAATCTAGATTACTCACTCTATCAATTGCCATGAAAGGTGATCCAAACCTTAAAGATCATTGCAGCCATTGCAAGTAATCATTTCCTCTTTAAAAAGGGAGCCTCTTGCTGGCTTGCTCGGTTAAGAGTTGGTGACAAGCTAACAGAAGGGGAACAATAGCTCGCCTGTGGCGTGAATACTTGTTGGGTTGTGTTCGAGGCTGTTCTAACTGTTTTAGACCAATAAACACGGCAAATATGTCAAGACAACTCATGCGGGCGTATCTACTGAGCTTGTGTAATGTTTAGAAAGTCAATTGTTTTGGCCGCTTCTAATGTGAACTCAATTGACCGACAAGTGTGGATTAACATGACACAGTTGGAAACATCCACTGAGATGGAGTAATACGTTAAGAAGGCCAACCTACACCATGACACTCAGTAACATGCAATCTTGTCAATTGTCACAAGTGACAAAAAGGATGAATAATTGGACATGCCTACAGTCCAATGCTATATGATTGCTGTTCATCTCGCACAGGTAGGCCGTAGGCATACCTAACCTAAGGTGTCACACTTCTAACCTCTTACCTAATCAAGATTTACTCTTTAGTTTATTGGACAATTTGACCTTGTAATCTATATCGTAGCACAAATTCTCATTGAGGTCGGCTATGCTCGTCTTCAATAAGGACGGGTTGGGTTACTTCTTACAAAAAGATAGGGCAAGTGGGAAACCAAGTCTCATGTAAAACCGTCTTACATATAAAACCAATAAATCAAAGTTAGTATGAATGGTTACTTTGAGGATATATAAGCCAACTAAATAGTGGTTTTACATTAATATTCGTGTAAAGCCGTCTTACACATGAATTATACATAAATATCACGATAATTGCGCCTTTCAAGTCTCCTCCCTTTTGTGACTAGTATAGTTTGGCAACAAGGACTCTTCCAAATCCATCTCATCGCTTCTTTGTGGTGATGTCTTGTCAACGGAGTGGTCGGATCCCAAATCTACTACTTTCACTTTCGTCTCTTCTGATTTACCCCATAATACCACATATAAGCCAATTATCACCGCAACCGCACCTACTAAGCTGAAACCCAATAATTCAATTAAATTAGTATTGCTGTTATGTGAGATGGGACATGATACCATAAAATTAAAATAGATTTGAAACTACGGCTAGTCGACAAGATTATATACGAGTAATATTGAGTATGTTTTAGAAGGAAGCTGCATCAAAAACCGTCTCAGTATAAGTTTATTAATAAAACATTTTACACTTTGAAAAATACCCTCTTTCTGGCTTAATTTCAGCTCATTAGATCAGTTCAATTTTAGTCAGTTCTGTTCAAATCATTTCTTCACAAAAATGGTCGGATTCCAACCTTATCATCTTTGCCTAAGTGTGAATTAAAGTAGTAAGAATTCTTTTACTCCAAGCGTGAAGTTGGGGTTCAAATCTTATCTGCAATGTAGTGCGTTCATTTTAATCAAAAAAATAAAAGAAAACAATTTGTTCGAGAGTAAATTTGTTGAAGAAAAAAGAAGAAAAATATGAGGAAGTTGAAGAGTAAAGGTCATAATGAAAAGGGCAGGGGTAAATAAAATTTACCTGCCAGTGTAAATTTGTTCACGGAGAAATAAGCAAGCTAGGACGGTAGTGATAACAGTGGCTAGAGGAGTGAACATTGCTGCATAAAATGGACCTCTACGTGAGATACACCATGATTGTACAAAGAATTGTACACCCGACCCGAATACTCCCTGTTACAATGTGACATGTTAGAAAGACTCCGACAAATAACGATATATTAGCTTCGACAACACGTAGATAAAACAGATAAATTCCATACCGAGACAAATATACAAGTGAGCTCTAGTGTTGAATTTAAATTCCAAGCAACTGGATCTCGCTCTAGTACCAATCCTAAGATCCCAGCTTGTAACGTTGAAAAGAAACACATCCATGCCGATAGAGATAAGTGATCTGGATACACCGCGGTTACTGGAACCTACGTTTATATTAGAGAGTTACAAACTGGTATGTATACATTTTTACATCAAAAATCGCTTAAGCTTTAGTTACCAACAATTTGAGGTTCCGTTCAGTTAAGGAATAAGACCATTGATTGAGGCAGTCTTATACTTTAACATGTAAGAAATATGGGCCCAATACAATAATATATCTGCCTTTAGTCGGATTAAATCTAACATAACACGCCTCTTACTCGAGTAATCACGATGGTTATTATTGAAGTATTAGGATGAAATTAGAGGGTACGGTAAACAAAGTTAAGTTATAAGGGTGATTTGAAGCTCGATTAAATTGAATCAACATTTTAGTTACATGTGGCTGGTTAGATTTTTCGAGCTCAATTCACCCAAGTATGTAAAACAACACCCAAAAAGATAATAGTAAACACAAGCTAGATATCACTCCCTCTATCCCGCACATTTGTTTACCTTTTTCATTTTTGGGTGTTTCACTCATTTGTTTACCTTTTAGTATGTATATGAAGCTGTTGTCCGCTTGCCATTCAATACCATTACGCACAAATGGTCTCATCTACACTCCTTGATCTTTGTGCTAAAAGCAAAAAATAAGCAAATAACCGGGACAGAGGGTAGTTTATATATACCTGGAGAATAAGCCAAGTTGACCAACAACAACTACTAGCAAAGAGGCAAAGACATCCGACGAGCCATGTATTAGACTCATCGCCCATTAGTTGGAGTAGCATAGAATTGGACACTGCTGAAAGCTGTGAGTTGAGTAACTTTGGGCCTCTTAACAATGCCATGCATATTGCTCCTCCAACACCTAATATTGCTCCCAATATCTTTGCTAAGCTTCTTACTAACTTGCCATTCATTTTTTCCAACCTTCATTTTATTCAAAATTTATTTCATATAATTATTATATATAACAAGTTAATAATATAGTCAAAAGTCGATTTGTATTTTTCGCAAAACATTTTTGTATTACACGTTCCTTACGTTCAAAATCACATATTGTTGTGCTAACCATTTTAGACCAACTCGGTTTCTAAAAGGTTTTGTCAAAAAAATGTGATGTAATTTTGTAATTTTTACTTAAATATTAAGAAAAACAGCAAGTTTCATTGAAGACGGACCAATTCTGGTCTTCAGTGGAAGACATGACAAATGTGGTCATTTTAAGGTAAAATATAATCATTACCATTTTCTAAGTTATAACATGTTGTTTGTCACATTGTCACATTTATCGATAAAATTGTCACATTTGGCTCGTTTTCAATGAGAATTTACGGAAGAAAAATGTTACCGTGTAAGAAGATTCAAGATAAGACAATTTCACCATTTTCTTTATGAAACTACTCCGTATCTTTTAGTATGAATATTATATGGTGTTGGATATGGCCTGGATCGGAACTTACCCTAAGGCGGCAGCAATCAAGAAGGTGACAGCAGGAATGAGGTTGTAGGTGGCACTGGCGATTGATGAAGAAGCCAAGTATAAACCTTCGAAGTACATTGTCTGATTAAGCACCACCCTAAATATCATAAACCTTGAAAGTTTAACAATCATATGCCATTGCCGGATGATGATATTAAGCTTCGCTTTAGTACTAGACTACTAGGTGCAAATTTATTTCCCATATCGATGCTATAATGATGAAATTACATTTTTATAAATGTCCACAAAATATTATAGTTATGCAAATTCTTATTTCAGACGGATAATTTCCGTATGAAAAATAAGACGGGATTATGTTACCCATTTTTGATAAAATGTAACCACAACTTATATCAACTTCTTTTCAATAGTGGTTACATCTAACTGTAAAGTGGTTACAAAATCCCGTCTTATTGCTTCAGACCAAAATGGTCCGTCTGAAGGTTCGTCTGAAGCAAGACCAACTGTTATAGTTATGAGGCATTTTGCTAAATAACTTAATAATATATCCGTGAGGACTTGACTCCAAAAGGATAATATTGTACTATTATAGATGGAGAACATGTTGGTGTTCTAATGAAAACATGAATATACTTGAGATTGGAATGATTGAGAGAGAGTAGTAGAGGAAGCTAGAGATAGAAAGATAAAGCCTTGTATATATTGAATGAATTAGTTAGTTAATCAAACATATCAACTGGGTTTATATACTAGCTATAACCGACTAACTCTAACAAACTAATTGACTTATAACTAACTCTAACTAACTAACTTTCCTATTCTCTAACACCCCCCTCAAGTTGGAGGATGTAGTATACAGCCCCAACTTGGACTGTAAGTAGTTATGCCTAGGACCTGGCAATGCTTTAGTAAATAGATCAGCAGGCTGATGTTCTGTAGTTTTTCTCGCACAAAATGACAATCCAAATCTATGTGCTTTGTTCTTTCATGATAAACTGGATTCTTGGCAATGTGTATGGCTGCTTGACTATCACACTTGATTGGTATTGCTGTAATATCAGGTACCTCTAGCTCAGACAACAATCGACTTAGCCAGGCAAGTTCTGCAGTGACCCTTCTCATTGATCTGTACTCTGCTTCTGCAGATGACAGTGATACTGTCTGCTGCTTCTTAGACTTCCAACTGATCAAAGAATCCCCTAGAAAAACTAGGAACCCACTGACTGATTTTCTGGTATGAAGACAAGATGCCCAATCTGCATCACAATAACCCTTTAAACTGAAATCTGGTTTGTTATTAAAGAAAATGCCTAGTGAGATATCATTTGAAATATATTTGAGAACATGTAGTGCAGCCTTCCAATGTGGCTCTCTAGGAAATGCCATGTACTGACTGAGTGTTTGAACTGCATAAGCTATATCTGGCCGTGTATTTGTTAAAAAAATTAGCTTTCCTACCAGCTTTCTGTAGCTGGCTGAATCATCTATTAGGTTGCCAGTTGTATTGTAACTGGCTTTTGTATTCCATACAGTTGAGCCCCATTAGACTGTCCAAATCTGTCTTCTAGTTCATTCCAAGCAGTTTCTGCAGAGTTACTGTATAAGATGGATTTTGATATTTCAGAAGAGCATGAATTCAAGATCCATGAGAAAACAATGTCATTACAGCGTTGCCACAGTTTGGCATTTGGAGAAGTAAACTCAGGTTTTGTTAATGTGCCATAAATGAACCCAATCTTGTTCTTGACTGAGAGAGCAATCAACATAGCTCGTCTCCATCCTCCATAACCAGTACCATCAAAAGAAGCATTCACAAGCTTTGTGGTTGGAATATCAGAAGGATGGATGAATAAAGGATCATCTGACCCAATGGTTGGAATATCATCAAGATTGTCGTGCATGATTGTTGTATTTGAAGAATGGATTTTGTTATTTGTAAAGATGAAGTTCTAAAAAAAAGCAATGCGGAAGCTAAAAAAAAAATGAAAAGAAAACAGAAACAAGATCAAGTTAATGACCTTGCTCTGATACCATGTTGGTGTTCTAATGAAAACATGAATATACTTGAGATTGGAATGATTGAGAATGATTGAGAGAGAGTAGTAGAGGAAGCTAGAGATAGAAAGATAAAGCCTTGTATATATTGAATGAATTAGTTAGTTAATCAAACATATCAACTGGGTTTATATACCAGCTATAACCGACTAACTCTAACAAACTAATTAACTTATAACTAACTCTTGTAAACATAAATTATAGAATCTTGATTAAAGCGATAATTACTGAAAGGTACTTACGTGGTGCAGCCATCAGATCTGATAATAAAGTTACTTGAGAAAGATAAATAATAAACCCTTATTGCTTTGCCTTCTCCTACCTTCCTTATTCTCTAATTCACTTTCTTTCTTGTGTGTTGGTGATATGAATGAATTAGGTTAAAGCACAAACAGGTGTACTTATATAGAGAGGTGGCAGGAGGGGCTTTATGGAATAAGTAGTCAGTTATGTAAATAGCCTGTAACTATTTACCATAATCTACTTAAACTAGGACTCCTAATAAAAAACCCGAAACAATATATTTAACCATTATTTAATTAAGGCAACTAATATCAGTAATTAGGTCCACACAATAGAGAATTAAATAATATTAATATAATAATTTCTTACATTCTCCCACTTGGACCATATTACTGATTAAAACATAATGTCACACTTAATTATAACATAAGGCGCGTAGACGGTTAAATGAATACATAATGGGTTTATCTTAATTACCCTGATTATCCCTGAACAACTGGTTGAGTCATGGCGGAGACACTACTATAAAAGAGAAGTGGTCCTTCCATGTACTACGGACCAATCACTTAGAATAATCAGTCTGTACAAGGAGCAAACATAATCCCCAAATAATGTCCTTGAGGAAAAGGACTAATTCTGTTAATCGTGCAACATCAATGTATACAATAACAATAATACGATACAGAAAATTGTTCGGAAATCATCATCATAATAAAACATAAGTCGATTAATCAAAACATAAGTGTCATTATTACAAAGCACTAGCATGATCCAAACATAAACGAAAAAGCCTTAATGATTATCCTCCAGACCAATATCAATAGCATGCTTCATAAATGTCTTTGGAGGTAATCCCTTAGTTAAAGGATCTGCTATATTAGCACTAGTCATAATGTGCTCAATTGACACAGTGTTTTTCCGAACTTCCTCCTTAACTGACAAGTATTTCATTTCCATGTGCTTTATTCCTTTAGAATACTTGTCATTCTTCGAAAAGAAGATCGATGCGGTATCATCACAATAAATTCTCAACGGCCTTGCATCATAATGCATAATGCTAAGCCCTGAAGGAGAATTCCGCAACCATAAAGCTTGAATAGTAGCCTCAAAGCACGCTACAAATTCAACTTCCATAGTGGATGAGGCAATAATTGTTTGTTTAGCACTTTTCCAGGAGATTGTTCCCCCAGCTAAAACAAACACATAACCAAAAGTGCTTTTCCTTGAGTCCACGCATCCTCCAAAATCTGAGTCATCATATCCAATAACCCATTTCAGGATTGGACTGATATCGACCCAACATACCTACTGCAAAACTTATGTCAGGTCTTGTACAGACCTGCGCATACATTAAGCTTCCAACCAGAGATGCATAAGGAAAGTTTTTCATGGTATTTCGTTCTAGCTCAATCTTAGGATACATACTTAAGTTGAACTTATCCCCTTTCTGAATAGGAACATCATTGGGATTACATTTTACCATGTTGAATCTTTCTAAAACTTTACTGATATAGACTTTCTGAGACAACCCTAATGTCCTTTGTGATCTGTCTCGAGATATTTCCACCCGGATCACATAGGACGCCTCTCCCATATCTTTCATCTCAAAGTTGTTTGATAGGAAATCTTTAGTTTGACGTAATAGTCCCAAATCACTGCTTGCTATAAGTATGTCATCGACATATAGAACCAAAAATGCAAACTTACTCCCACTGATCTTCAGGTATATACACTGATCAACAGTGTTTTCTTGAGACCCAAAGGAGGTAATGGTATTATGGAACTTAATATACCATTGTCGAGAAGCTGGCTTAAGTCCATAAATGGACTTCTTTAATATACAGACCTTGTCCTCTTTGTCATCAATAATGAAGCCTTCAGGCTGAGCCATGTAGACTTCTTCTTCCAAACTCCCATTCAAGAATGCCGTTTTCACATCCATTTGATGTAGCTCTAAATCAAAATGAGCTACAAAAGCTAAAATGATCCGTAATGAATCCTTCTTAGAAACTGGAGAGAAGGTTTCATTATAATCAATGCCTTCTTTCTGATTAAAGCCTTTAGCTACCAGTCTGGCTTTATGTCGTTCAATATTACCTGAGGAGTCGCGCTTGGTCTTAAAGACCCACTTGCAGCCGACAGCCTTATGACCTACTGGTAAATTGACCAACTCCCAGACCTCATTCTTAGCCATAGACTCCATTTCTTCTTTCATGGCATTAATCCATTTATCGGAATCATTACAATTCATAGCTTGTGAAAACGTAACCGGATCATTATCAATACTAATGTCAAATTCACATTGTTGTAGATACACATAGTCATCTGAAGTAGTTGGCTTTCTAGGTCTTGTGGACCTTCTTAATACTATTTCAGGGCTGTATCAACAACTTCAGTGGCAATGTTATCATTCGGGAGTGGAGGGTCATCAACGTTAGGTTCCACAATATTGACTGGGTCAACATTATCATTATGTGGAACATCATCAATTGAAATTGGGGGCAAGGAAGCTGGAATTGCCACCCTAACTTCATTGACTATGACATCCCTTACCTGATCACTCCCACTAACTTCGCCATTCTCAAGGAATTTGGCATTTCCGGTTTCTACAATTCTTGTTCTGTGTGTAGGACAGTAAAACCTATACCCTTTAGACTTTTCTGGATAACCGATAAAGAACCCACTAATGGTTCTTTGATCGAGTTTCCTTTCATGTGGATTATAAATGCGTGCCTCTGCTGGGCATCCCCATACATGCAAATGTTGAAGACTCGGTTTCCACCCTTTCCACAGTTCAAATGGTGTCTTTGAAACTGCCTTACTGGGAACCCGGTTTCCAACATACACAGCAGTCATAAGGGCATGCATCCACAACTTCATGGGTAAGTTGGTATTACTCATCATTGTCCTTACAGCCTCTAATAGGGTTCGATTACGCCTCTCAGCTACACCATTCATCCATGGAGAACCAGAATTGTGTACTGAGGGACAATACCCAAACTTTCAAGGAGTTTTGCAAAGGGACCAGGATGTTGTCCTGATTCATCATATTTGCCATAATATTCACCACCTCTATCTAACCTTATGATTTTCACTTTCTTTCCCAATTGCCTTTCCACCTCCTTAATGTAAACCTCTAAAGCGTTTACTGATTGAGATCTTTCATGCAAAAGGTAAAGATAACAATAACGTGAATAATCATCGATAAATGTGATGAAATATTTCTCTCCGCTCATGGAGGGAACATCAAATGGACCACAAATGTCTGTATGTATGATTTCTAATAACGCAGTGCTTCTTGTGGACCCTTTCTTGGTGTGTTTGGTTTGCTTACCTTTAATGCATTCCACACACGTCCCAAAATCCGTAAAATCAAGAGAAGGTAACATATTGTTTTTAACTAATATGTTCATTATTTCTCTTGAAATATGGGCCAAACGTTTATGCCACAAGAAGAAGGAACTTTCATTAGAGCCTGTATCTAGCCACCATGTATTAGAAGGAATTTCATCATAATTTGATTCGAAACATACTAAAGCCAAAAGCTTATCCTTCTTTTCGAATCAATTCTCACGCTTTATGCAGTCTTGCTGAAAGTGCCCAGGTTTCCTACAGAAAAGGCAACTTTACTGCTTCTTAATTTCCTTCTTTATGCCAGTTGCAGACGGTTTATCAGAAGGGCTTAACTTAATGCCCTTTCTGTTTCTAAACTTACCTTTAGATTTCCCGCTTACATGATGCACATGATGTGCCTGGGGATAAGTTCAGACATAAGCCTTCCAGCTACCGCTTTCTCGGTAGTCTGAAAGCGTTCCTTAATGATTTCCATGTACTTACTGGCTGTAGTACAGCCTATCTCCGAAATGGAGGACTTAATGTTTAGTGCAGTGGTAATTCGTAAGAACTTTAAGCAAAGACTGTCATGTTATTGAGAGAGCTTTGCAACGGTACTGCATTATGAATAATGCTCAGAACATTAGGCTTTGAGTTTATCACACAATAGCAATTATGACTAAGACTTGAAACTTAAATGAGTAACTTATAAACATTCATTAGGCGATGTGTAGTATCTGTGGACAACCTACGCATGCTTAATTACATAATCAAGAATACTCTCTTTATTGGGTGTTTTACTTTAATGTTAGGTTACCTGTGGGTAAAACCTTAATACGAGTTATTTCACCCCATTAGATGCTTAGTCGGATATTCACTGCATAATTTGAGTCCACTGTGGTGAACATCAACATAATGTGAATGCCCAATTTAAATACATTATGAGATCTTATCGCGTACGAGATGAATTCACTGTGGTGAATTTCAACACGTCATAATGCGGATGTCTCCTTTAATCAATACTTAAGATATAATTAATATTCAATAAGAATGTATGTTTAGTCGGATATTCACTGCATAATTTGAGTCCACTGTGGTGAACATCAACATAATGTGAATGCCCAATTTAATTACATTAAGAGATCTGATCGCGTACGAGATGAAATCACTGTGGTGAATTCCAACTTGTCATAATGCGAATGTCTCCTTTAATCAATACATAAGATATAATTAACTTTTAATAAAAATGTATGCTTAGTCGGATATTCACTGCATAATTTGAGTCCACTGTGGTGAACATCAACATGATGTGAATGCCCAATTACATTATGAGATCTGGTCGCGTACGAGATGAAATCACTGTGGTGAATTTCAACTCATCATAATGCGAAGGTCTCCTTTAAGCATAGTAACATAATATTATGCGAGCATACAATGAAAACGAACAATAAGTATTGAAACAGCACGGGAAGACCTCGACCGAGTAAAACATCAGCTCGATCGAGTAGAAAATAAACTTAAACACCTCGATCGAGAACAACTTTAGCTCGATCGAGAAGAAAACAAAGAAGAACCCCTCGATCGAGTACAACTTTAGCTCGATCGAGTACAAGGCAAAACAAGACCCCTCGATCGAGTAAACAATAGCTCGATCGAGCAGGATCAAAATCATAAGGGCTCGATCGAGTAGAGCATTTGCTCGATCGAGCAGAAATAAAAGCATAAGGGCTCGATCGAGTAGAGCATGTGCTCGATCGAGCAGAATTAAAAGCATAAGGGCTCGATCGAGTAGAAAATTAGCTCGATCTAGCAACATCATTATTAAACAAGGCATCTCGATCGAGAAAGACTTTAGCACGATCGAGAACAAGGCAAAAGGGAACCACTCGATCGAGTACAACATCAGCTCGATCGAGCAGAAGCAAATCAGAAGAGACTCGATCGAGTAAGCTGTGAGCTCGATCGAGCAGAAGCAAAGCAGGAAAGACTCGATCGAGTAAGCAGTTAGCTCGATCGAGCAGAAGCATAAACAAAACGCCTCAATCGAGTGAGCATTAGCTCGATCGAGTAGATTAGACAACAGACGACATTCATACGCATGATAAACATAATAATCATTCAAATCGAATTAGGCAGCGCAAAACATCATCATAAATAATCATCATAAATAAAATAAAACGAAATAATTCGATTAGGCAGCGGAAACGATCATCATAACAGGATACGCTATCAATCATGAGGGTATACAATAAATTATGAATGAATGTTACAACATCATGATTAAAACATTAAATTCATTCATAAAAAACATAATTAGAACATTAATCAGAATTACAACTATAATCACAACCTGTCTCTGATACCACATGTAAACATAAATTATAGAATCTTGATTAAAGCGATAATTACTGAAAGGTACTTACGTGGTGCAGCCATCAGATCTGATAATAAAGTTACTTGAGAAAGATAAATAATAAACCCTTATTGCTTTGCCTTCTCCTACCTTCCTTATTCTGTAATTCACTTTCTTTCTTGTGTGTTGGTGATATGAATGAATTAGGTTAAAGCACAAACAAGTGTACTTATATAGAGAGGTGGCAGGAGGGGCTTTATGGAATAAGTAGTCAGTTATGTAAATAGCCTGTAACTATTTACCATAATCTACTTAAACTAGGACTCCTAATAAAAACCCGAAACAATATATTTAACCATTATTTAATTAAGGCAACTAATATCAATAATTAGGTCCACACAATAGAGAATTAAATAATATTGATATAATAGTTCTTACAACTCTAACTAACTAACTTTCCTATTCTCTAACAGAACATCGATCGTCTAACATGATTACATGAGTCCAATAGAAAATATCAAAGCTTCGGCATAACATTATCTGTACTTAGACAGTAGGAATATATGTACGTACCCAATGAAAGCCGTGACGAAGATCCAAAGAAAGCTCTTAATTCCCATGCTTGACCTACTATCTTGTCCCTTCCTAGAAATAATATAAAAAAATCCATCACATATGGTTGTTGAGCCAAAAACTAGCACTTTTTTATATGCAATAATGAAATAAGTCATATATAGTAAGATGAGAATAGATGTTCGATGCTTCTTCACGTTATTTGCGTGCATGTATCTAGCAATTTATAAGTTGAGTTATAGTGTAATTTTATTTATTTTTCTTTTTTCTTTTAGCAGTACATGACCGATTCAAGTCAAATAGGAGGTTTACATTACCGATTTGTCCTAATGAACCACAAAATTGACACGAGTTAAATATAAGATTAATAAAGACTGAACTTCAATGAGGATAATGGGATCTGATATACAACTTACCTCTATGATACTAGCACGAAAATATTTCAAATGACCGCGAAAGTAAAAGTTGTGTTATGTATTACATTGAATGACGGTTAGTAAGAACTTAAAGTCTCGCTTGTGACTCTCACAAGTTTGTGACCTCTCCTATTCGCTCTCCCACTTGTTCTAGCATCTGCAGCTTGTGACTCGAAAATCTCAGACGGGCATACTGATGCTATCAAGGTATGTAGATCACTATATTAAGTATGTCTTGAATTGTAATTTGGACTCGATAGCTGGTATCGAGCTTCCCTTCATCCCGACCCCCACTACCATGACTGTGTACTTGCACGTACGTGACTGGATTTATTTAATCTAAGTTCCTATTTAACCAAAAAAGGATTGCTATTAAGTATTAAGGATAGAGAAGGGTACCTCGCAAAATAGGCAACAGGAGAAATAACCAAAGTAGCAATGGCTTGTCTATAGAAAATAAAGACCGTAGAACTCATGCCCTTAACCAGGGCTGCCCTATTCAAAAGCGCCATTATTGCATACAAAATTTGCATTGATACCATTGATATTAAAGGCAGGTGATCATCAACACTGCCCATAATTTCGGGTCGGGTTTTTTTAGCTTTTTTATTTGTTGTTGTGTAGATGAACTACTTCATGAAACATTGCATCACTTATTAATAGATAGATATCTTTTGAAGCCTAGTTTAAGATAACATAAATAATACGACAGAGTAAAAAGATTAAATCATTATAAATACAGCAAATGTTGCTGGAGGATCAGATCGAAAAAAAAAAGCACAATTGCATTTGATTTCCATCCAATGACTGAATTCCATGTAGATATTTTCGATTTTTTTTGGCTTTATGCAATACAACAATAAGGTGAATATAATTAAAAATTAAATCATCTCTTACGTTAATAGTTTAAGTAAATAAGGATACGGTAATGAATGTATATATTATGGGATGAATTATTATAGATCAAGCGGCGGCGAGTATCGCAAATAAAAATAAGTTATAGATTTGTATGATCTGTTGATGACTAGGATTTCCACTGTTGTCTTATTTCTGGGATTTTCAGATTATTGTGGTTGTTAATTCATCTAATCTCACTCAAAACGGGCATTATCTATCACAAGTTTTGCAAATAGTATTCCTATCACAATATGCAAGTGGGAGGACTCCATTTGCCTTTTACTTGCCCTCCCTAGGCCGCTTGAATATTGTGAGAGCGAAGATATCCGTTTTCAGTTTATGACGGATAGTACCGATCTTCAATGAGAATTTGTATTCTTAATTTTAGCTTCACAATTACAGATTATTTACCGACTATAACGGCAAAAAAGATTACACATCGGATGTATTACACATTGGATGTATTATACTATTACATAAGACTTAATATATACCTGATCTTTTGTGTATTTATTCTGAGCATTTTAAAGCTTTATAAGTTTATAATTTTTTTGACGTAAAAACTCAAATTTAACTGAGCTTATATGTAATGTTTTTGCGTTATATTGTAATACTTTGAGCTTATTATTTAAGTGAAAGGACTCATAATCTTTATATTATAGCTTATAATATTTAAAACAAAATTCGAAAACTTTATTATAAAACACACAAATTAGACATCAAGTTGTTATGAATCAGATGTATAGTCTGCTTAGGGGGCGTTTGGTTAAGCGTTTACCAGAAAGGGAAAGGAAATCATATCCCCCAATTCCCTTTGTTGTTGTTTGTTTCAGTATTTTTTCCATCCCTTTTCCCCTCTCAATTCCCTCCCATATCCCTGAATCACTCTATCTCCTTTCCACAATTTCACACCCCCACCTCCAAGGTATGAAATTCCCATTCCCTAATACCTCACTTAAACAACCACCATATAATATTGTTAAGCACCATTGACACCGCTGCCATACCAACTCCGAGCACCGCTGTTAGTACGTACCAGATAAAACCAGCCTGACCCGAAAGCTATAGTGATAACTTAAACTGACCGGGGCACAACCCTTCATAATGTTCCAGGCGTATTGGCACCATCCAGGAGAGGATAACCCAAATCAGGTCATAAGAAGATAGCCTGAGAGTGACAAAACGAGCACAAGCCTACCCTAAATCAACTACTTCAAGCAACCTAACAGTCCATTCATATCACCAACAATCATCCCTACTTTCAAGAAATATCATTTCAACACCTCTTATCTACCAGGGAACGCACCTCACAGACAAGGCAGATCAACAAGATGGCTGCGAAGACAACTCCTACATTCATGGGAAAATATCTCAGCATTTCAACAACCTACATGCACGACTCAAACGACTCCAGCGATCAACTAAAGTACCAATAACTACCTTGACCCAGTCAGCCGAGTAAGTAGGACACGTTTCGTATTTATTAGCAACGTCTTTAATTTAACCTAGAGACAGTAGGATTGAGCAATATTAATAGGCAAACAACCTCCATCACAAAACACACAACACTCAACTCTTTTACTACTCTGATCACCATTGTATTCAATTACACACTTAACCATGCCACACAAAATTGCTCCTGACCTCAGTAAGTTACACAATTAACCATGCCACACAAAATGAAATCGATTGTGTGTTGTCCCAAGTATCTCAATCTAATGAAGTGTCTAGTAAGTTTTAGGCAAAATTAATGGGAATAATCCATCCGATGGGTCGTATTCCACCATTAATCCGTATTCTATTTAATCCCACAATAAATCCAACTACTTAACCCTACATCAAAGCCTAAACCAGTTGGAAGGGCTACCTATCCAAACGGTTAAAGCCTTTATTTTCTTTTTCATTGGCTCAGTCTCCCTTCCTTCTCCATTAAACATAACCTTCGTCACCAACTTCTTCATCATCATTATCATCATTATCCACAACACCATTTTCACCACAACAACATAAGTATCACCCTCTTCATTTCTTGTGCTTCTCCTTTGCTAGAAATCTCAGACGCGGCACGAGAAGCTTGAGGAGAGAGAAACAATGGCGAACAAAGCTTTTACTATCTGTACTCGCAAGTTCATGACTAATCGTCTCCTTACTCGCAATCAATTCGTCTGTTTTTTTCCCTTTTTCTCATTTCTTACTTACTTAAATAATTAATTATTTAATTTCAGTTTTGTTCAATTTTGATTTTGATGATTTATGTGTTTTTTTTCAAGGTTATTAATGTTCTTCATTCAAGACGCGCTAATGTATCTAAGTTTTGTTCATTATTTTCAATTTTTTTTTTCAAGTTTTGTTGTATGATTTTTTGTTGAAAATGAATTGAGAAAGTATATTTTTGGTCATTAATGTTGAAAATGGTGTGGCGGGGATGTAATGATAAATTGATGATGAAGAAAGTAGGTGATTCATGTTTATGGGTTGAAGAATGGATAAAAATATGGAGGAAAAAGAATTGAAGTATAAAAGAAATGAGGTAGAAAAGTAACATGGAAGAAGAAGTTTAAGAAGAAGAAGACTTGAGAATAATAAAAGTAATAAGTGAGGCTTGTGCTTGAATTTGACCAGAAATAACAGGTTACTAAGAGACCAAGTTTAGCCTTTGATGCGAAGTTAAATAGTTGATTTTATTGTGGGATTAAATAAAATATAGATTAATGGTGGAACACACTCAATAGTCTGGATTATTCCCATTAATTTTTCCTAAGTTTTATACATGACGGTATTTTAAAAATGAGATTATGTGTACAGTGTACCCATCTTAGCGGAAAGTCATGACTTGTCTTCTTCCCTTCAATTCAATTTATAGTACATGTTCTCACTAGGAGAGGAGATTAACGCCTCTCAACATTATCACAAATTCTCATTGAAGACGGGCACTGTCCGTCACAAGCTGAAAACAGATAGCCGATATATTTACTAAGGGGCTGCCACTTATTTTATTTGATGATTTTCGTTCCAGCCTCAACGTTCGTAAACCAGCCGATTCGACTGAGGGGGTGTGTTAGAATATATTGACCAAATCAATTGTGTATATTATATATATATATATAGTCCATGAGTCCTCATCTTGACCTTTGGATGAAGAGGATGGATGGTCAAGATTAAAACAAGATGAAAGGTTAAGATTAAAAGAAAAATGGAGGACAAGATTAGAACAAGATAAAGGGACAAGATTAGAACAAAATGAGTGAGTTTTATTGACTTTCACTTACATTACGAGTGTAACTTTCACCATTATTTTTGTAACTTCAAGCTAAAATGTGATTTTCACTATATAAATTTGAATTTATGTAACTTTAAACAAGTTTATATAATTTTAGACTTTTTATAAGTACAATTTCAGTCATTACGAGTGTAATTTTAACTTTTTGGAGTGTAACTTTAAATCAAAAATTGATTTCGACTATATAAATTTGAGTTTAGGTAAGTTTAAGATAAGTTTATGTGATTTTTGCCTTTTTATGAGGCTAACTTTAGTCATTAAGAGTGTAACTTCAACCATTATTTTTATAACTTTAAAGTAAAATATAATTTAGACTATATAAATTCGAATTTATATAATTTTAAGACAAGTTTATGTGGTTTTAGCTTTTTGATGAGTGTAACTTGGTTGCTTATTTGTGTAACTTTTAAGTCAAAATAAGATTTAAAATTTTTATAAGTATAACTTTAACCTTTATTAGTGAAACTTTATTTATTAATTGTGTAACTTCAGTCAATTATAGTGTAACTTAATACTAAAATGAGATCTAATATATTAATTTGAATTTTGTAAGACATGTTTAGGTGACTTTAGTCTTTTCTAGTGTAACTTTAGTCTATACTTGTGTAACTTCAGTCCTTAAAAGCGTAATTTCAGTCCTTAATAACGTAACTTTAGTTATAACACTCTTAAATGGACTAACTTTAGTCCATAATTGAACAACTTTAATACATAATTATGTAACTTTAGATCTGGAAAAAATTCACCAAAATAAAAAATGAAAACTAAAAAAAACATAAGAAATCTGAAAAAAATCCAACGAAATAAAAAACGTGAGCTTTCAAAAAAATAAAAGAATATAAAATCTGAAAAAAAAAATCCACTAAAATAAAAACAAGATCTAAAAACAAAAAAGAAAGTGAATATGAAAAATAACAAACTAGATGTTGGAAAAAAAATATATAAAATGAAAAAACGAGATCAAAAAATAAATTTAAAGCACAAGAAATCTGAAAAAATAAAAAACTATATGATTGGTGGTGGTTGTTTTTTCTAACCTTTTGTTTGAAGTTAGATCTAAAATGTAAATAAATACCCACCAAATATGAAAAAAAATGAAATTTAAAAAAAAAAAACAACAACTAAAACCATTAACAACCACCACAAAATACAAAAATAAAAAAACGAGACTAAAGATGAGTGCTTTTTTTTTGTTTAGATATTTTGAAAGGTTGTTTTTTTTTTTTTTTCAGATCTGGAAAATAATGTGGTGGTTGTTGTGTTTTTTTTTTTGTGGGTTTTTATGTTTAATGTGTGGTTGTGGTGGTGGTTGTTTAGTTTTATTGTTTTTTTCTTAGATTTGAAAATAATGGTGGTGGTGGCTGCGGGTCTTGTGGTGCGCAGCAGGGAAGACGGCGGCGGCAGGGAAGACGGCGGCGGCAAAGGCGGGTACATGCGGTGTCGAGAAGAGGACGGTGGAGGGAGGAGGAGGACAGTGCGTGGAGGGAGGAGGACGGTGGAGGAAAGGAGGAGGAATGTGGAGAGGTGAAGGTGGCGGTGTAGGGTGGGTGGAGGTGGCGGCGGGTGAAGGTAGGTTGGTTTTTTTTTTGTTTCAGAGAGTAGTAGAGAGAGAAGGGAGGTAGAAAGAGAATGAGGGATGTGAAAATGAATGAAAGAGAGTGAAAATGGTTTATATATTAGGGTTTGAAGGGTGGATTGTGTGTGACTCATAATCTTGGTCATTCATTTTGTTTCAATCATAGCCCTTTATCCTCTTAATCCAATGGCTTGGATGAGGACTCAAGGACTCAAAGATAAGGGGGAGATTTATTTGAACCCACTTCTATCAATTCTATATATATATATATACATATATTGTATCTTAGCTAAATATAGTTGGATATCCTTGTAATTAGGAGTGTATATGTGAAAAGAAGTTATATTTCATGGAAGCCATTGATGTAAGCTATAAAGCTTCAATTATGTTGAGAGAATATAGAAGCAGTTGTATGAAGAGAAAAGCTAAATAAACGAGTGAATTTTTATTATGAAAATTGTTAACTTACTAAGCTATGTACATATGCTTATATACATGTATGAACTAACAGATTTCTAACAAACTAAAATATCTACAAATCCTAACAAACTAAAATATCTGTAACAGAATTCTGTTATGTTGACTCATGTGTGTGTCATCATAACAGAATCTAGATGGTTATAGAACCTTCTACAACAGTGGCAGACCGGGGGCTGCGCACAGCACCGCACGTGCCTTCCCTCGGTTTTTTGATTTTTTTTGATTTTTGAAAGGAAGAAAAACAAGTATGTTTAATATTTGAGCGTCATAATATTCACAATGTTAGGCGTGGCACAATGGTAACACTTGCAGTTTGCCATGAAGTGTGGGTTCGACCCTAAGTACACCAACTTTCTTTTATTTATTTTTCTTGTTTTTCAACTCCTCATTAATTTATTCTCCAAGACTTGCTGACACAAATTTAATATACTATCATTGATATCTCATTTTATGATCCTTAATTTTTTATTTTGTAAATTCTAACGTATATTTCAAGTGGAATTTGATTAATTTTGTTTTAGTTCTTTGACTGAAATTTCGTTCTCGTTGTGTAACACCCGCAAATGTACCCTATTTTTATATGAAAAATATTATACGGATACTTTTCAGCGAATTTTAGTTTTAGTCTAGAATTAAATTTCCCGTATCTATTTAGAAAATCCGAGTTCGTTTTTGGACTTTACTCGAAATTCCGAGTAAGTTACGTCTTAAGGCGCTTATGAGCTTTTTTCCATATTTTTCCACTTACTCCCTCATACTCTCCTTTAAACCCTAACTCTCTCATTTCCACTTACTCTTCTTCCTCACCAAGTAACCACCAAAACCCTAACCTCCATACTTGCTCAAACTCATAATCAACACTACTTTTTCGTTACTCGCTCAAATTCACTAATTTCCGACTTAATCTTTCCCTCTCATCGTCCTCTATTTTAATTGGTAATAAAATTACCGTCTTTCTCGCTTTTCAATTTATCCGTCTTTCTCAAAGGTGAATTATATTCATCTTTTATTTTCTAATTGTAGGTGGTGACCTCCAAGACCTCGACAAAGACTACTAACTACTTGATAGAAGAGGACCTCGACGAGGATTGAAGACGCGAAAAGGTAACGGTGAAGGGTTACTCGATATCATTACGTGTTTTAATGTGTTTTCTATGTTAGTGATCGTATTTAGAATAGGATTAGTAATCATAGGAATTGTGTTGTTGATGATAGTTGTTGTTAGTTGATAATTGATAATGAGAAGTGATGATTGATGATGTTAATTGGTGTTGGTTGTATGATGTGTGGGATGAAGAAGATGAATTTCGTGCATAATATGTCCCAGCCGGCCGACCGACCGCTGGTCTGCTGACCGGCTGGGAAGTGGCTGTATATTATTTGTGTTACGTAAAAGTTTTGGTGTTATATAGGTCTCAGCCGGCCGACCGGCAGCCGGTCAGCCGACCGGCTGAGACACATCCCATATTGCCTTCATTTTTCTCAAGTGACTTTGGTCCCAGCCGGGTAGCCGGCAGCCGGTCCCCTTGACCGGCTGGGACACGTTGTATATTCAATTGTTTTCAAGTGTGACTATGGTGCCAGCCGAGTAGCCGGCAGCCGGTCCACCTGACCGGCTGGCACCCTGCTGGAGTTCTTTTATCATTCTTTCTTAAATCTTAATTTATAATAGTTCGCATGGTTCGTTTACCGTATAAATTTACGGAACGACTTTAAATATTCATGTTTAAAATATATGATATTTCATTCGCTTGTACCGCATGTTTTGTGACGGTTTTTGATATGTCCCACTATGAGTCGGTTTTACATATGATTTGATTTGAGCACAATTTGTTATGTGCTTTGTACTCTCATTCCCCCCGGCTACCTCTTTGTTCGTAAGGCTGAAATGTCGGAACGAGGAGTGTATCCTTACTGCTTAATTGCATGTGTTAGTGGGCATATGACGACGTTGTTGGGAGGCGAACGCTTTGCGCTGATCGACCCGGCCGTCAAATGTTCTATACTTGCGAGGTGGTGTCATTGCATGTAGCGTACCGCTTGTTATGATGCTTGCGCTCTTTTCCGCCTCTTTCGTGAAGGTTGACCGAATTTGGGGTACTCGGCTTCTACGTATGACCGAGTCTTGGATGCGAAATGTTATCGCTTGTCGAATCGGAAAATGTTTATTCCGAGAGTCTGGCCAGGTTTAGACTAGGACCGGATATTTATATCGTCGTCCTACCGGGAGGAAATTAGTCTACATATACGAAATGTTGAATCGTGTATGCGTTCAGGGAAATGTCATCCCGTGGATGCGATTTTAATCATACTTGCCATGTACACGGTGCTAGTGCGTGTCATTTACCGTGAGAGATGTTGTCAACGTATTTGTACGTTTGGATGGATGATTATATGATTGATTATTTGTGATCGTTGGATGACTTGGCATGGTTTGTTTGTCGAGTCTCAATCTTATCAAACTTATGTCGCTAACGGTGAGATGCGAGCCCTAGTGAGTGTATGGTTGCCTAAGAGTGTCTTCCCCGAGTCTATCTATTATATGATTGTTAGAGCTTTGTACTTCATGTATCGATATCCTTATATATTGAATTGTCTATTCATTCTTCTCGTATTTCACATGTATATTTATATATGCATGCTTCTACTTTCGTATTTCCGTTTAAGTATGTTATTTGTGATATGGCAGGGAGAACCCGGAGTTACTCCCCACTGACTGTGGCGTTCATGTTTTTCATGGATGAACAGGTAGCTTGCTTGGATGGATTTTGCTAGTTGTATTTTGGGTTTCGGGTGTGAGCTAGCGGGCGTTGGCCTGGATGAATCACCTCTAGACGTTGTTTAGCTAGATTGCTAATAACTTTGATATTTGATAACATTTTGAGAGACTTCGTCTCTTTGTAGTATATTCTACTTTAGTTTGTAATTAATTTACATTCCTCGTATTTTTATCTTAGCATGTAAAAACTTTTAAAAACACCGTATTTTCCGCTATATAAATCACATGCTTGTTATGTTTTATTTCCGCATTCGCGAGGGTTGTCACATGCTGTCAATGAACAAAGCCGGCTCACCAAGCCCTCGAAATTGGCTCAGTCAAAGCTTGGCTCGAGCTCCTCGCCTCGGCTCAAGCTGATCTCATCCAAACTCGAGCCGAGCCCGAGCTCAGCAAGGCTCGGATCGGAAGTTCATTTTGGCTCGTTTTTAGTCATTTTTAGTATAATTTCAATACTTTTATATTATATTAGTTTTCAATAATATGTTATTTTGGTACTAAAAGTTAAGTTATGATAATATATTCTAACATTTTCAAATTATATTTGATTTTTAGAAAAAAATTGAGTTAAGTTATATTTAAAATGAGCAAATGTAATGACCAACCGAGCTCAACTCGAGCCCTAATTTTTTTATCTCCACAAGCTTCGAGCCGAGACCGTTCTTAAACTAAGAATTCCGAGCCGAATCCGAGCCCACCCGAGCTCGAGCTCAAATCGGTTTGTTGACACCCCATACTCAAAGTGATTGAAAAATGTAGATTTTCCTAAATTTTGGCCGGTTTATTTCTATGTAATTTTGAATTCTACTTTATGATTCAAATTAAATTTTTGTTATATATAGTCAAGTTTAATTAATCAGCTTGCTATAGCCGCTTCAACTTTATCGACTCTATTAAAAAGTGCACCCCCACCGAATGAATCTTGGGTCCGCCACTGTTCTAGAACGTATGGTTGTGAGGTCAACTCATAGTGCACCCTCAACAATAGTGCGATCACTTAATTAAATGTCAATAAAAAAAATACAATTGGATGATATATATTATAGTCAGCTGGTCCACATTAATCGGTAACGATTGGCTTACTAGAATTTGATGTTACTGTCGTACGACGGTGGTGATCAGTGGATCCCTTGAGGTCACACCGAAAGGACGATTACCTAATCATGAAAGTTAATTAATTGTATGTCAATAAAGATTAATTAATCTCTTAATTTGAACAAGTTTATATTATAAGTGAGAATTTTATCTTATTGTAATATGATTAAATGAGATTCAATTTAGTAATTTAATCGTTATTACTAAGAATGATTAATGTTTGTGAAACATTTGAGATAAGCATATAATTAGTTAATTATGATTACAATTAGTTGTAGATTATATTAACCAAACATGAGATGACCCATTTTAGATACATGTAATTATAAATCTTCCTTCTATTAAAGCAATAACATTTCTTGCATTTTGGTGAAACCAACTTATTCTCATTTCACCCTTTAACCATCTAATGATGTCATGTCACATCACCCCACTATCTATTTTCTATTTTCTTATTTTCTAAAACAATATCCCTTCTATTAAAGCAAGAACATTTCTTGCATTTTGGTGAAGCCACCTCATTCTCATTTCACCATTTAACCATCTAATGATGTCATGTGACTTCACCCCACTATCTATTTTCTATTTTCTATTTTCTATCACAATTGCATTTGTTTTTACTCCCACATCAATAATCAAATTTTATATAAATGTGGAATATTTAATGTTAACTCTTTCACCAAATTAGATTACAAAAAAAATAAAATTATATTTTTATAAATTTACTCCATACTCTTTATTAAAACTAAAATATTTAAACATATTTTTGTAAACCAATTCATATCCTCTATTAAACTATATATAAAAGCACATACATTTTTCATGTCTCATTAAGCCGACTTTTTCCTTTGATTCCAACTGCTACTTTCTACTGTCTATTTTTTTTTAAGTAATCCAAGCACCCTATAATCTTTTAAATACATACCCTCCTTCCCTCCGTTTCATAATATAAGTCGTTTTTAGTAAAAGTTAAAAAAAATTATTTTATTCGGAGTAAGTCGTTTTACATTTTTCTATTTATTAAATGTATTTTTCATTTTTCAAAGCACTAACAATTATGACCAAGAGGTAATTTAAGCCATTTTATTGGTGGAAATATTTCGTTTTTCAAATTTTCAGAGAGCATTTATAATACACAACTACTAATATAACATTTACCATTACTTTCTTAATTCTTAGGAAATAATCTCAAACGACTTATATAATGAAACGGAAGGAGTAAATTATACACATTACATAAATTACATATATAACGTAAACTGCAAAAACTACAAACTACATTTTACACAAACGTAAAAAAAAATGGCATTTTATAAAAACTTAAAAATGACATGTAACGTAAATTACATATAGTTTCAAGTTTTTTTACAATAACAATATTTTAAAGGCATCCCGCGTAATTTGCTCGGGTTTAAAACTAGTTATTACTTAAAAATATTAAGTATAATTTATTTGTTATAATATTGTATTTAATTAGTTAAATGTACATTTATAAACAAAATTACATCTACCATGTCACATGTCACACATATGATAAATGACAAATTACAAAAGATAACATGGACACCTATTTTAATATGGGGTGCCGGTTTTGTGGGGGTTAAGGAAGGTGTTTAGGTAGTAATTGTTGTTCTAATTGAGAATTAAACAACATGATTACATGCCTAACCTAAAGCCTAGTCTACTACTTTGTAAAGACAAAAAGAAAGAGCATGCTCACCCTCCCCCATAAGGTGTGGCCGGTACACTCATTGAATAAGAAGAAGGGATTCTCTTCTTATTTCACTACAAGTCATCTCATTTGAAATCAACACAAGTTGTTAAAATTCTCACACAGAACTTAAGAAGTTTCGTAAAATTTATGTTCATATATTTCTAATAAGATTACTAAGTGTAGTATTAGTGTTATGAGTTAGATTATAAAGGCTACTATTGTAATACACTAGTATTGTAATATTATAGTGATTTGGGATAGTCTAGGTGCAACTTAGAGGAGTGTGTCTACACTTGAGGCCTAGGAGTTCATCCCATATTCATTTAAGCTCAAGAACAAGAGTAAGAAGGAGTCTTACTCTTGTGCCCATTTCGTCCTACATCTATGTAAGGAAACATTTTTCTTCTTATCTTTGTTTTTATAGTTTGCATGCACTAGATCTTGGACAACTAATTAAAGAGTTAATTAGTTCATCATAAGAAGTGTCTTATGAGGGGGCTAATTGAACCTAACAGTATATGCATGGTGATGAAACAGAGTATTGATGGAGGATGAAGCAGCATGAGGAAGTAACAATAGCGAGTAGCAGAAGCTTTGGTAGTGGATGATGATCAGTATCTCCAATACCCGCCTTTCAGGTTAGACTTGGTGGATCAGAAACAAGTCCTAACTTGTGAGAAAAGTTAGAGTGTTAAGCTTCACCAAGTCCCTTGGTCATTATATCAGTTATTTGAGAAGTAGTTCCAACATATTTGGTCTGAATGAGACCATCAGTGATGCGCTCACGAATGTAGTGACAGTCTAATCTTAAATGTTTGGTACTTTGTGATATACAAGATTCTCAGCAATGTGTTGAGTAGCCTTATTGTCATAGTAAAGGGTAATAGGAACAGGAACATGATTGAAATTGTGGAGTAAACTTTCTACCCAAACAATTTCACTGGAAGTTTGACTCATGCTCCCGTATTCAGATTCAACTAAAGATTTGCTGACAATATTCTGCTTTTTTGTTTTCCATGATATAAATGATGATCCCAGAAAAACACAATAACCAGTTAAGGAGCGTCCACTGAAGGCACAAGACCCCCAATCAGCATCACAGCAACCAGTCAAAATTGGATGTCCATTAGAGGAGTAGAAGAGACCAATGTGCAGTGTATGCTTTAAGTATATGACCAAGTGTAAGCTTGCTTGCATGTGTGGCAGCCTAGGAAGACTAAGAAATTGGCTTAATTGCTGAAAAAGAGTAGGAAATATCAGATCTGGTTAAATTCAAATAGAGCAAGCGACCAACCAGACGTCTGTAATCTTCATGATTATCTAAGTGGTCACCCTCATCAGTACAAAGTTTGACACCTCTGGGAAAAGGAAAAAGAGTAGGCTTGCAATTTGTCATTTGTGTATCTGTTAAAATATCAGTAATATACTTCATTTGATTGAGCAGGATACCTGCTTGAGATCTGGATACTTAAATACCCAAAAAATACCTGAGAAAGCCTATATATTTGATGGTAAGGGCTTTATCCAAGAGATGCTTAATGCTGGCTATGACTGTTTCATCATTGCCAGTGATCAATAGATCATTAACATAAACCAGGACAGCAGTAAAGGATCCTTGAGAACCATTCTTCAGAAATAAGGAATAGTCTTAGTTACATTGTTCAAAACCTTAGGCTGTGAGAAATTTAGTGATTTCTAAGTTCCATTGCCTGGAAGCTTGTTTGAGACCATAAAGAGAACGCTTTAGCACACAAACTTCATTGGGTTTGTGTTTAGTATACCCCCGTGGGACCTCCATGTAGACTTCTTCATCAAGGAAACCATGCAAAAAAGCATTGTTAATGTCCAATTGGTGAAGATTCCAACCTTTAATGGCGGTTATAACAATCATAATTCCGACAACGGTAAATTTGGCAATATGACTAAAAGTGTGCTTGTAATCCTTTCCCTCTATCTGATTATACCCTTTAGCTACAAGTCTAGCCTTTTACCTTTCAACTGAGCCACTAGCCTTAAACTTCACCTTATAAACCCATTTAGCTCCAATAAGTTTATTTCCTGCAGGCAAAGTGGTGAGGACCCATGTGTTATTGTGTTCAAGAGCCTATAGTTCTTTGTTCATGGCTTCCTGCCAATGAGGATCGGTCTTTGCCTGATTATAAGAAGAAGGTTCATAGATTCTCATAACAACATTTAATGAGGCAAGATATTCAGGAGAAAAGGCTGTAAGATCTTGCTGATGTAATGTAGTGAATGACACATATGAGGTTTGAGGTGCATAAGTAGAAACAGGTAGCCGCTTGCACACAAAATATTTGATTCAGGAGGGTTGAGTCTTAACCCTCTCAGATCTTTTGATTGAAGGAACTGTGGTAGATACAAATTCTGAAGTAACGGAGTGTTCTGAATGTGAGGAAATATTAGAATTGGAAGTAGAAGAATTTTGTGCAAAGTTATCAAGCAAGTCATTATTATTATTGTGAGGGTGATTATTTAGAGAACTATTATTATTTGTATTATTATGAGAAATTGGAGTTGTAGAAAATGAAATAGGAGAATTATTTTGTGAGGATGGATTAGAATTGTTAATAGAATTATTATTATGATCAGATGAAGATATATGTGGAGGAGTGGAGAAAGAAACATCACTGGGAAATATAGAGTGTGAGGTGGTTAAAACAGGTAAGAAATGAGTAGAGACTTTAGCATGAGCTTTAGGATTAAGTTTGTCAGGGAAAACATCCTCTTTAAAAATAACATCCCTGCTAACTATTATCTTATGAGCTTTAATATCATACAATTTGTATACCTTTTGAGCAAAAGGATATCCCAAAAGTATGCGTTTCTTTGCCCTTGGTGCAAATTTATCATCAGTTTTAATGGCTGCATAAGATAAACAGTTGTAATACCCGTTAATTTTGGAATATAATTATCGAGGATTTTGTTACATATTGAATTGGAAGTAATTAGTCGAGATGATTATTTTATGGGTTAAATGATTTATGAAAATGTTTGGTGGAACTTAGAGTGTCAATGCGGTGTGATAATAGTAATATGGAAGTCGAGGATTAGGAATGTGTTTAGATTAGAAAAAAAATGGAACCCGGCCAAATCGAGTTGTTGGACCGAAGAAAAAAATATAAGAAAAATAAGTAGAGCCCATTAAAAGCTCATTACCTCATAATATATAAGCCTAGGTTAGTACTACTTAAAAACCCTAATGCAAAAATCTTAGAAGTAGACAAACTTTCTCTCTACTCTACGTAAGTTCATCCCCTACCTTTTTCTCTTTAAATCTTCATATTTAATACTTGAACTCATGTTCTAAAGTCTTGATTTGTCATATAAGCATGCTTATGGTCGAACTAATCATCTCTTGTTGGAATTAGTATACTTAGTTTAAAGATTAGGATTTCAGAAATTCTATTAATCTTCCTTTGTTTTGTACGAATTATTTTGTCTGTTTAAATTCAATATTTTCAAAATCTCAAAAAATAAACTCACGCTTATTTCAAGTTAAATTCGTGCCTGTAAAATTTCGCAGTCAGATTCATAGTAGCTTAGCCGCAGTAAATTAGTTATGAACATCTATCAAACACCTCCGCGAATCAGATTTAGCAAAACGATTACTCTCAAAACCTAATTTAGAAGTTTAATCACTATTGGATATTTTTCACACTTGAATTTTAAAGAGTCTAGTTAATGTTAGAACTTGTATTTAATCAAAAAGCTTTTGGTAAACTTGTTTTATAACTGAAAATATTTGTTGCGACGTAATTCGTCAGAATTTATAGATCTGTCCCAAAACCTCTGTTAGCTTCATAATTCGAGGATAGAGGCTCAACCAAAAGTCGTATATAAGAGTCATAGGTTTCTAGCCCCACTAACCTTGCATCGATTATATTTTCATTGAATTAATTATGGAATTTATAGTAAGCCTGTCCTGTTCTGGAAAATCAGAAAAGTCGAGAACCCTACTTAAAGTTAGGAATCCTATCAGAGGTTATAAATACTAATTAAGATGATTGGTTAGTGAGAATTTTAGTTGCATTAGAGTATGGTCGTGGCTTAGAATTAGTATAACTGTTAAGCACTCGTCTTAATGCGAGTTTTCTACAATAATTGTAGATTGTGGTTTCGAAGAAGAGAAGTTCTAGCTAGGAGCGTACTTGGCTTTTACTTGCTATCGGTAAGTTTCCAAACTTAATATGAATATGTGTAGATAGTGTCTGAATATAGATTGGGATGATTCATTTTAAAGTTTTTTGAGTTTTGAATGCGATTTGATATTTAATAAGTATGGTTTTGTAAATACATTGATAAGTTACTGTTATTACTCTTGAATGGTTGAGATGGATTTTGAGTGACCTATTTGGGTCTATTGGATATTTAGGTTTAATAATGTTTTATGGTGATGGAAGAGAGAGATCGTGTCAGTCGCGGACTATACCCTATATTAGGATGCCTTGGGGACCTATACTTATTTCAAATGGTGTCTCGTCACCTTTCTTCTTCCTTTTGGTTAGTCATTGTGAGAGGTGTGCACACTCGGGAATTGTGGCCAATACATGATTGGGGAAGGCTTTTCGAACCGGCAATCGACTAGTTGAAACCTTCTATACATTGATTCTCTATGCGGATACTAAAGTTAATTAAGAAAGCAAAGTGGAACCAATTTGGATAAGTGAATGTTTGAGAAAAAAAAGTATTTTGTTGTTTCCAAAGTTTTTTTAATTATGGTTGTGGATATATAATATGATCATACTCGATTATGTATTTGTATTGACTTGTGTGTGTTTCCCATGTTGTCCACCAAATCTTTTACTCGTGGACTTGTGATGACCCTTACAATATTTCTTGTTGTATGGTGAGCAGCTTAATTTGACAGGTTTGCTAATGTCAAGCGATGGGACGACAGGGAAAGAGAGCTTGTGACTATATGTCGAGTACTAGCTAATAAAATAAGACTTAGTAGTTTCGCTTCCGCATTTCGTTGAATTTGTTTTAAGAACGATTAAAGTTTTATACTTTTATGTTGTTTTGGATTTAAACTATGTAAGCATTATTTAGGTTTTCCACTGCAATAATATTTATAGTAGAACCTTTATTACTTCTGTTGATATCGTTACTTTATTTTGAAATAACACCTCTAACGCGCCCAGTTTTCGAAGAAAAGGTTTAAAATATTGGAGGTCGGAAATTGGGGGTGTTACAACAGCGAGATGATCATAAGTAGCAGGTTTGCCAAATAGGACCTCAACAAGTATCTTCCAATGTAGCACAGAAGAAGGCATGAGATTGATCAGATGTGTGGCAGCTAAAATCATTTTTCTCCAAAATTTTGTAGATAAACCAGCATGTAGTCTTAAGGCTCTAGCAGTATCAATGAGGTGCATGTGCTTCTTCTCAACTCGTTCATTTTGTTGAGGGTTACCAGGTAAGCTCCTTTGATGAATTATCCCTTGAGTAGCAAATAAAAGGCCACACTCTTTCTGAACTACTTCAGTTCCATTATCACTTCTGACAACCCTTATCTTAGTATGAAACTTAGTGTTGACATAAGCCATATAATGGTGAAGGGTATGAACTACCTCAGTCATATCTTTCAGTACGGTTGTCCAAGTAACCCTACTGTTATCATCAAAAATGGTGAAGAAATATGATGCTCCTGTGATAGATTTGAGTTTATATGGACCCCACAAATCAACATGGATCAATTCAAAAGGGGTAGTGGCAATAGATCTGCTTGTAGAATACGGTAGTTTATGATGTTTAGACAAAATGCAAGTTTCACAACGGAATTTGTGAATTTTATTCATAGTAGAATACACAGGTACATGAAGTAATTTGGAATATGAAGCATGACCTAGCGTTGAATGAACTAAATGTACATCAACATTACTAAAAGAAGGACTAGCAGCACATGCTTTATAAGGCTTAGCCTGAGAAGCAAGGTCTAAACCATTTACAATCTTATTCTTAGCAAATCTAGGCCTACAAACTCCACCCAACTTCTGTCCAATATAGACAATCCTCTCAGCGATAGGTCATGTAAAGTACATGTTGTGTCAGTAAAAACAGCATGTAACTGTGTATCATATAGCAACCTACCCACTGACATCAAGTTGTACTTGAATTCAGTTAAATACAGAACATTTCTCAATATGAGTTCATCATTGAGTACCACATCTCCAACAAATTTAATAGCTTTCACTGTTCCAGAAGGCAGAGTTATCTTGACAGGATTAACCAATGTTTTTTTAAAAATTAATAAGTTGTGATCATATGTCATATGATCAGAGGCTCCATAATCAAATATCCAGGAATGACAATCAAGAAGATCATCATTTACTATTGAATTAACAACAGTAGTAGCAAGGGATGTACCTGCAAAGTTCACCGATTGAGATCCTTTGACATTGAGTTCAAGAACATCTCCTGACTTAACAACTTTGACAAATTCTTTGAAGATTGTTTTCATCATAGCAAGATTGACTGAAACATCCTCTTCAAAATGGTCTTCAATATCTAGTGGATTATTATCCAATTCTTTAACATGAGCAACATATTTCCTGCCATATTCTCCTCTGTAATTCGTTTGATTGGGAAACCCATGCAACTGATAGCATCTCTTGACAGTGTGTCCATATTTATCGCAGTAATTGCAGGTGAGCTTGGGCCTTTTTGTATAATCTGCATCTCCATTAGAGGTATACTTAGTCTTCCGATAAGGATCAGCATTTGCACTGCCAGGAGTAAAATGAGGCTTCTTGTAGCCAGGATTATATCCACCACCAGCAGTAGGATATTCCTTTTTGTAGCCAGAATTAGGTATGTTTCTCTGAAAGTTGCCTCCCACAGAGCTTTCATTGAAGGATTTGGAATATCCTCTTTAGGAAAGTAAGACTTATTAGAAGCTAGGGCCTTGTCTTCATGAACAAGACCTTTGCCTTTGTCTCCATAACTGATGCTCTTCTGCATCTCAATTTGCTGAATTCTTAAAAAGGCTTTATTTACTGTAGGTAAAGGTGAAGATACCTTGTGTCTACACCTTCCGCCAACCACCCAGTGAAGATTGAGCCGCATGTTTGGTACGCGAAACGATTAGTGACAATTCGTAAGTTTGTCGTCAAGTGACAGCTCAAACAGTTGTGTCTACCCTTTGGTCGCCATCTACGTACCGATACAGTCATTTTGACAGTCATTAGAGTCATTTTAAAGTCCGGGTAAAAAACCGCTTCATTTTCTATGTACCGTCTTTTAAAACTGTGTCTGAATGCTCGGGAATATTCCGGATATTTTAGTGTATCAAAACTTATCCTTTCTCGGTAAAATATATTCATATTCTATTTAGAAGAGTATTCGAAATCTACCGCAATTCCCATAAAGAAACGCGGAAATCTTTCTTTCAAAGTAGGAAACTTCTCGAGAAACGACGCACCTGTTTCCGGAATATTTTCTATATTTTTTTCCGTGTACGAGTTGTTCTATAACTTTTCGGATTCCTTCCTATATAAGGAGAGGTTCGTGCACACTTTCAATGCACGCGAGTGTTCTGCCCTTTGCATTCTTTGCATTCTAGACCTTGCTCTAAGCATTTTGACAACTACGTGCTTGACCAATCGACCACGTAAGCTCAAATCCTTCTGGATACCTGCCACGTTATTGCATTGACCTACCAATTTGACCAACTCAACAAAAATCAATTTTAAACAAGCTTAATTAATCGATCGTTCCTCTTACGAGGACACTTTCTTTACATGCTGATGAGCGGATTGTCGCGTACCGCTCAAGCAAAAACAATTTATAAAACCCAACTAATGCGATAGCGGAAGTCGGGGTCGAACCACAAGGATGGAGGGGTCAACTACAAGTTTGAATGAATCCTATTCTAGCCTAATAAGAGATTGATTGGAAGATTAACTAAAAACTAGAAAAAGCAAGTAATCGCTAAATAACAAGGTAAAGACAATTAATGGAAAAACTAAGGTAAAGGGTTCACCTTAGAGGGTTTAATGGGTTAGTTTAGTAATTAGCAAATGGGTAACAAATTCGAGTAGAATTAATTGCTAATGTCTCAACAATTAATAATCATCAACAAAGCCATCGCATTTGTCTCAAATCACTCATATAAACACTTAGTCTAATCATCTCTACCACCGTCGCTTAAGAGATAATCAAACGATACTTGATAAAATGGGCAACTTTCGTTTACACATTTCATCAAACACCTAGTGTGCATATGGGTAATACCCAAACTATTACCACAAATCTACTAATTACCCAACTAATTATCCCACATAATCCTCCCTTAGGCTCCCCCTAAACCCTAGAAGGAAACTACTCACTCATTCTAAGGGAAATCAAACAACTAGAGGCAATGAATAGTGAAATAAACATCATGCTAAGGAAATGAATAATAATAACAATCAAATGATAAACAATAAACTAGAAATGAAAATAAATTGCATAAATAACAAAAAGATGAGAAATTTATACCAACAAGCTTGTATTAGTGAATAGGGAGAATGTCTTCACCCCAAAATCCTCAATACAAACCCAAAACTATGATAATTCTACTAGGAAAGACTAGATCTACCAACTTGAAATGAGAAATTAAGTTTAATTAGGGAACGATTAGGAGAGTAATTAGTGACTAATAGAGGTTAGAAATTATCTAAGGTTTTGTGCTAAGATATAATGAAAAGCTGCCTACAAAATATTAGGGGAAGGGTATATATAGGTATCTCGAAATTAAGAAAGAAATTAGAAGAAGAGTTGAAAATGCGGAGCTGTGTTCCTGGCCGGTCGACCGGCCGCCGGTCCTCTGACCGACCTGGAGCACATCAGTAGCTTCAATTTCTTCGTCTTCAAAATTCTTCTAAGTATGAAAAGTGGGGGTCCTGGCCGGTCAACCGACCACCGGCCTCATACCGGCCTAGAGCACAAAACACTTTCCAAGTACATACTGATGTAGTGCAGGCCGGGTAGGCGACCGGCCGCCGGTCGACCAGCCGGCACTACCTGGGCCAACTTCTTCACTCTTTCTTTTTCCTTCTTTGTGGAGTTGCGGTCTAGGCCGGGTGGCCGGCCGCCGGTCAGTTGGCCGGCCTGCACCACCTGGGGCTTGCTTTCCTCACTTCTTCATCTCATCTCCGAATCCCGACTCATGCAAGATCTTTATGATCCGATTTCTTCATTTCCGCCTTAATTCCTACAAATTAAGATCGACATTCATAGCACGGGAAATCGGGAACCAAAATGCAATCAAGGGCACGCAAATCCGTGTAAACGGACCAAAATGGGGACGAAAATGAGAGGAAAAATGTGACTAATTAAATGCTTATCAAAATTCCCCACACTTAAGACTTACTCGTCCTCGAGTAAGTAAACAAGATTCGAGACCCATAAGTACCCTTATTCAACACTACACTAATACTAAGGCTACTACCTAAACTACTAATAATATCCGACGGTAGGCAATTAACGGGCCTCCTCCGTCCCTTCAACTCACAACGAGATACTCATGAGGTAGAGTACCTCCTTGCAAGGCAAGTAGGGGCTTGCTCAAAATCGCGACGCATCCAAATGAAAAACACGTAAGAACACGACAAAGATGCATCTAACAAAAGAAAAATCACATGCCTCATCCATGTGACGGAGATATCTAAAAGGAAAACCGTCTAAATAATGCATGATCCTTATAAGCCACTAATATCATAAAGCATGGAAAAATATTCGCCTCCTAGCGGTGCAAGTCTAATGATAATTTTGAACCCCGTCTACTATTTGCTTGGTCAAAAGCGATAAAATAGAAGATGGAAATGAAATCCTCGTGACGTTATTAAGCACAATAGCATATGGAATTCACGTTTCTCAAATAAATGAGACACAAGGGTCGTCCCGTCTCACTATGCAACACAAAGGCGAATGATCCAAGATGGATTAAAGGAAAAGGATATTTGAGTCTAATTGCTTGCAAGATTTTCATTTCAACACTTTGCTTTCTTTTTCTTTTTCTTTCTTTTTGAGTTGCATTTTGATTTGCAATTTTTGGCATGAAAGCGCACGGTTTCCGTCAAGGACACGCGGTCGGAACCAACAATAGGGGTATCCCCACCGTAGTTGCATCGAAAGGGACCCTAGATAAGGGTCCACTAGAATCCCTAGAAGTTCCGTTTTGCATTTCCTCGACGAAAACAAGAAAATATGATAATTGACTCAATATTTTCAGCTTGTTTGATTTGTTTCCTTTGTTGAGTAAAAGTGGAAGAACAATGAATCATGGTTGGTTGCATAGCAAGAACGGTCACCTAAGAATCCTTTCTACCATCGGAATATTCACATCAATTGAGGTTGTCGAGGTGGAATAAGCGCAAACTCGTGACTCGGCATTAGTAGACGGGTCAAAACTCACTAGAAATGCACAACCCAGGGCGTCTAAAATTCCACGATTAAGATGAACACTTTATGAATAAAAAAGTAGCAAAAAGGGACTATGCACATTCAACAAGTTTTCCAAAAAGACAATTATTAAATCATTTTTTTCTAAATGCAACTATATGCTATGATGCAATCTAGCATATATACAACCTAAATGCACATGCTCTAACCGACTATATGACACATAAGCTAATGCTATCTCCTAACAGCACACAAGTGGCACACACGCCAATCAACAAAATTCACACCATCGTCATCAACACATCCCGTCCTCAAGTAAGAAGAAAAGGAGATAAGGGAGAAGAGAAATAGGAAAGATCTCACCAAAGCGTCTTCATTTTCCCTTTTTCGTGCCTCTTATGATGTGGGGCGCACCTATGGATGGAGATAAAAAGAAACACACGGCAATATATACAAAATAAACTATATACAAACTAATCTAAACATATATTTTTTGGAAAATTTTCAGATTTTTCGATTTTTAGGCATTTTTCAACTTTTTTCAAAAATCAACGATATATACAAAAGAAATAAAATCCTCCCCACACTTAAGTCTTACTCGTCCCCGAGTAAGTGACTCAAATATGAAAGGAGGGGAAAAAAGAAAAGGAAAACAAAACAATTTTTTTGGGTTTTTCTTTTTTTTGGGAATTCCCTCCCCACACTTAGTATTTACATGGTGTGAGGGGTGAATTCAAAACAAATAACATGTTTTTGGGTTTTTAAATATTTTGAAAAATAAAAGCTTGTTTTTGGGGTTTTTGATTTTTGCTGAATATTCACAAAATGAACAATATATACAAGAGGGTTAACTAAATGCAAAATGACTAATTCTAAATGAAATGCATGAACTAAATAAAATTCCTAAAGCTAAATGCAAAATGAAATAATACAAGTGCATGATCTAAGTAAATGCAAACTAAACTATATGCTAATCTAGAGTCTCGTTGTGGTGGTAAGGTGCATAAATGCAAGCCCCTCATGGGGGTACCTCCCACAAGAAAGTCTAGTGTGGCATATCGGAGTCTCGTCGTGGCGGTAAAATGCATAAATGCATGCCCCTCATGGGGGTACCAACCACGGGAAAGTCTAAAAATGACACCTAACAAAATGCAACTACGCTATATGGATGCAAGGCTAAACATGTGACGATATTTTACAAAATTAAATTCTAATGCAAGCCTAAATGAATGCAACTAAATGGATAACTAAACTAAGATATAATACAAGTATCTAAATGCATGCAAAAATATAAACATGATGAAGATTTGGATTAAAAGGGATCATACTCATGGGTGTACCGCCTCAGGAGTATCCAGTAAAGTCAGAGGATGTAGTATCAAAATGGCCATGACCGGCCTCTGCATAGGACGCATCTACATCCCTGGCTCCCGAACCAAAGCCGCCACCCTCCACAATCTCGAACCGGGGACCCATCCTATCAAACCACTCGGCATTCTGTGTCGCAGTCTCGGGGTCCACCTCCTCCTCATCAACTACCGGCTGAGCAAAAAATGGCGCAGAATAGTAGTCATGCTGAACACTGAAATCCCCGAACACCCTAGAACCCTGGTCATACCCACCCTCTGGCCACATGAAATAGAACGGATGTGGGCCAACTGGCTCCCTATACCCCTCCCTACACCAATTATCGTAAGAAGGGTATTGGCCAAGAGCCAAGTCATAATAAATCCTATCCACCCTCTGCGACAAAAGAGCTCTCTCCCTAGCTTCCTCCTCTCGCCACTTAGCCGCCGCCTCGGAGGCCAAATTCATATCGGCCATGAACTGAATCAAAGAAGGATCCAAAGGTGGGTAACTAGGAGTGGTGGAAGTGGATGCCTCGGGTTGGGATGAATTAGGCCAAGGACGCCATTGTTGTTGATGGAAAAAAGGAGGGGTTCACATAAGGCATGGTGGTGGGAGTGGGGCCTTGCTGCTCTCTCCTATAGGTAGTGACGGGGGCAGTGGGATCTCGCGTGAAAGCGGTGATTGGAGCTAGTTGATCTTCCGGGTTTTCTTCAGGAGGTGGTGGAGGGTTCTCCTCCTCTAGGGGGAGAAGATAGTGCGCACTATCGGGAACAACTTTCATTGCCGCACTATTCGGGAGGGGAATAGAATTGAACCCTCGAATCCTCCAATACATCTTCCCGTCCTCAACTCGCTTCACTACCCACTCAAGCTTCGACGTAATGTAATCCTCCGTCAACAAAGAACATCCCCCCAAACACCTCAAATTCCTCTCATCTAGAGCATACTTACAAAGAGCATGGGCAATCTTGGTAACAATTCCCCCAACATGGATACCGGTAGGGCTAAATGGATCATTTGAAAGTGGAGAGCGACATGGTGACCAATGTTGACTCCAAATTTATTCGGCTTTTGGAACAAGTAAGCCGCCAAAATCGAGAGCTCATCGGCCCGAAAATTATGACACTCCTCCCGCCCAAACAAAGACCAACCCATAAAGCGATGCCAAATCCGAATAGGGGCATTGTGGCAAGCATTTGCCGGTTTCTTAGCCCGTTTCTTAACCTCCATCCCCGAAATAGCAGTCCACACATCACTCAAATTAAAGGTTTCGGGGACTTTATAAGACTTATGAAATTTAACCCCCAAAACCTTGCAAAATTTTTCTAAGGGGAGACTAAAAGCAATATTCAGGAGGCGAAAAGAAACCATCTTAACCATGCCCGTGTTACGATCTTTCTCATGACTAAAGGAACTTAAAAACTCCCATGTAAGACGGGGGTAAGTACGGAAATATTGACCGTAAAGTTCCCCCATCCCTAAACCTTTAAAAAGCTCAAGGGTGACCGTATCAAGGCCGAAATTTCGCATAGTATTCCTACAAATGAAGCGGGAATGGGGAAGGTTTCGTCGTTTTAGACATTGAAACTTACCTCGCGCAATCTCGCTATTGAAGATGATATCCGGAAAGTCGGCATCCGGACCCATTCCCGCCGTTACTTGTTGGAGCCTAGCCTCCAACTCCGCCTCAAGCTGAGCCCTTGTTCTCTTCCTAGCAGGTTGTTGAGCCATGGTGATTTTTTTTCGTAATAGTCAATTAAAAGAGGGAAAAAATTAGGGAAAAATTGAGGTTTTTGAAGTGTGGGATGAATTTGTGTGATGTAGTGGGTTAATTGTTGGGTTGATTGTTGGATTGATTGAGTTTTGTGGTGATTTTAGTGCTGTTTGTGTGAAGTTTTTTGTGGGGTTTTGAAGGTAGAAAGAGAAAGAAAGAAGAAGAAATGAAGAAGAATGAAGGAAAAATGAGGCTCACGAGTGAAATAAGGCTCTCGGGTGTGTTCTGGGCCGGTCGAGGCACCGGCCGCCGGTCGACCGGCCTGGAACCCAAGTCAAATTTTTTTGATTTTTGGCTTTTGAGAAATTCGCGTGTTCAGGTGCTCCTGGCCGGTAGGCACACCGGCCGCCGGCTGCCTGGCCAGGAACACAGCTCAAAAAATCTCACGTTACAATGCTCAGTTATTTGGTGCTCTGGGCCGGTTGTCAGACCGGCCGCCGGTCCACCGGCCTAGAACACAGGTCAAAATTTTCCAAGTTTCCAACTTCTATGAGTATGTGTTCCAGGCCGGTCCACCGGCCTGGAATACCTGCACTTCGAATTTCAATCTTCAAACTTTACCTTCTGGAGTGCTCTGGGCCGGTCTGGGCACCGGCTGCCGATCCACCGGCCTAGAACACTTCTCCCTTAATCCCTTGCCTTCAATTCACAATAAAAATCCCCAAGTCACCAACAATCTCGACCCAATCAACATATCCCCAATGATACGGTTTCTAATCAAACCCGACTACAAATGTTTCAAACCTACCTAAGACTTCTTCTAAGGACGAAATACCCGAGTACACAATATCAAATCTTCACAACTACTCCTAAAATGCATGCTATATACAAAAAATTGGTGGTTGTTGAGGGACTCCACCAAACCTATCAATGCACAAGAACTTACAAACAAGACTCCTCCTCGGGAAGTGGATCCCCAAGGAAAAGTACTTCAACCGTTCCCTTCTCATCTCCATTAAAGTATTTCTTCACTCGATGCCCATTTACTTTGAAATTACCACCTTCTTCACTCCAAAGTTCGAAAGCTCCATGTGGTGATATGTCGATAACTTTGAAAGGACCCGAGCATCTCGACCGTAGCTTCCCCGGAAACAATTTGACCCTAGAATTATAGAGTAAGACTTGATCACCCACTTTTACATCTTTATCAACCAATTTGGCGTCATGCCATTTCTTTGTTTGCTCTTTGTAAATCTTTGAGCTCTCGTAGGCATCAAGTCTTAGTTCTTCAAGTTCACTCATTTGGAGAAAACGTAGCTCTCCGGCCATATCAATGTCAAAGTTCATTTCCTTTAAGGCCCACCATGCCTTGTGCTCCAACTCGATTGGCAAGTGACAAGCTTTGCCATAGACAAGCTTGTAGGGAGTTGTGCCGAGGGGAGTTTTGAAGGCGGTACGAAGGGCCCATAGAACATCGGGGAGCTTTTGGGACCAATCCTTTCTATCTTTGCTAGTGGTCTTCTCCAAGATGGCTTTTATTTGACGGTTTGAGACCTCCACTTGCCCACTTGTTTGAGGGTGGTAGGCAAGAGCGGTCTTGTGAGTGACACCATGGGAAGAAAGCAAGATCTTGAAAGTGCTCTTCCTAAAGTGCGAACCTCCATCACTAATCACCACTCTCGGGGTCCCAAATCTTGGAAAGATGGTCTTTTTGAAGAGCTTGATAACAACTTTAGCATCATTTGTTGGGGTAGCTACGACTTCAATCCATTTGGACACATAGTCCACCGCAACCAAAATGTACTCATTCCCACAAGAGTTTGGGAATGGTCCTATGAAATCAACTCCCCAACAATAAAAAAGCTCAATCTCAAGAATGTTTTGAAGGGGCATCTCATTTCTTTGACTTATATTCCCCGTTCGTTGACATCGATCACAAGATTTGACAAAGTAGTGGATATCCTTGAACATAGATGGCCAAAAGAAACCACCTTGTAACACCTTTGCAATGGTGCGAGATGTACCAAGGTGGTCCCCATAGGCCGAGTTGTGAATCCTATCGACTATCTCCATTCCCTCTTCCCTAGGAACACATCTTCGAAACATGCCATCACCACACTTGCGAAAAAGATGTGGGTCATTCCAAAAATAGCGTTTTGAGTCATGCTTCAACTTCCTTCTAGCTCTAGCATCCAACTCCTCCGGAATGAACCCGCTCACAATCAAATTTGCCAAGTCCGCAAACCATGGTGATTTACCACCTATCATCATCAAACTATCTTCTCTCAACCACTCATTGATCGGGCCACTCTCATCCTTCAACCCATGATCTTCGGTAGTCAATCTAGATAGGTGGTCGGCAACAACATTCTCCGACCCCGCCTTGTCTTTAATCTCCAAGTCGAACTCTTGAAGTAAAAGAACCCACCTCAAGAGCCTTGTCTTTGCATCTTTTTTCACTAACAATTGTCTCAAGGCGGAGTGATCCGAGTATACCACAACCTCAGCACCAACAAAGTATTGCCGGAATTTTTCCACGGCATGAACAATGGCTAGTATTTCTTTTTCCGTCGTAGAGTAGTTGACTTGGGCTTGATCTAGAGTTTTGCTTGTGTAGTAGATTACATGGTGCCTCTTGTCAACAACTTGGCCAAGCACCGCCCCGACCGCATAATCGGAGGCGTCACACAAAACTTCGAAGGGAAGGCTCCAATCCGGTGAGCGGATTATGGGAACCGTCACAAGGGCCTCCTTCAACTTACAAAAAGCACTCAAGCAAAATTCATCAAATACAAATGGGGTGTCTTTGAGAAGAAGAGAAGTCAATGGCTTGGCAATTTTAGAAAAATCTTTGATGAAACGTCGGTAAAAGCCCGCATGGCCTAGAAAGCTTCTCACTCCCTTCACATTTGTAGGGGGTGACAAGTTTTCTATCACCGAAACCTTAGCCATATCAACTTCTATCCCTCTCTTAGACACGATGTGGCCAAGCACAACCCCCTTCTCCACCATAAAGTGGCATTTCTCCCAATTGAGGACGAGGTTGTGTTCCTCACATCTTTGCAAAACATTAGACAAATTCAATAGCCCAAGATCAAATGAGTCTCCATGGACACTAAAGTCGTCCATGAAGACCTCCATACTCTTCTCAAGAAAATCGGCAAAAATTGCCGTCATACATCTTTGGAAAGTCCCCGGAGCATTACAAAGCCCAAAGGGCATCCTCTTATAAGCATAAACTCCTATGGGACAAGTGAATGTGGTTTTCTCTTGGTCTTCCGGGTGTATGGGGATTTGGAAAAACCCGGAATAACCATCTAGAAATGAATAGTAAGAATGCCCCGCCAACCTTTCAAGCATTTGGTCAATAAAGGGGATGGGGTAGTGGTCTTTGAGGGTGGCGGCATTTAATTTGCGATAGTCAATGCACATCCGCCACCCGGTCACGGGTCTAGAAGCTAAGAGAGTCCCATCCTCTTGTTCCACCATAGTTACCCCTCCTTTCTTGGGCACTACATGGACGGGGCTCACCCAAGAACTATCGGTTATTTGGTAGATAATCCCGGCCTCTAGCAACTTCATCACCTCATTTTTCACCACTTCCGCCATCTTAGGGTTTAACCTACGTAGCCCATCTACCTTAGGTTTGCTACCCTCCTCCAAGACAATCCTATGCATGCAAAGATTAGGACTTAAACCTTTGATATCATCAATACTGTATCCAAGTGAGCCCCTATGAGTTTTCAAGATTTTCAAAAGTTCAAGTTCTTGGCCTTCACTCAAATTAGTATTAATGATAACGGAATAAGTCTCTCCCTCACCTAAAAAAGAGTACTTAAGTGAGGGAGGTAAGGGCTTTAGTTGTTCCTTTGGAGGGAGAAGGCCCTCCACCTTCTTCAAGAGCTCATCATCTACCTCATGGTCATCTCCCATCTCCTCATCATGGAGTGCCACTTGTAGAGCTTCTTCTTCACATTTCGCTTCTTCATGCACCTTTTCAACCACTTCTTCAATGACTTCTACCGAGCAAGCTTTGTGAAACATTGGTCCCTTCACTAGATGAGGAAGATTAAATTCAAGGGTTTCGTTTCCCACCGTAAAGGTTAGCCGCCCGTCCCTCACATCAATGAGGACTCCTCCGGTAGCCAAAAAGGGCCTACCGAGGATGATGGGAGTGTGGCTATCCTCCGGGATATCTAGGACAACGAAATCCGTGGGGATCAAAAATTTGCCAACTTTAACGGGTACGTCCTCAAGCACACCCAAAGGTTGCTTAACGGACCTATCCGCTAGTTGTAGAGTCATAGAAGTGTGGGTTAAACTATCAAGTCCAATTCTTTTAGCAATAGTTAAGGGAATGACACTTACACTTGCACCATTGTCACATAATGCCCTTGAAATCATGACTCCCCCCACAACACAAGGGATAGAGAAGCTTCCGGGGTCCCCTAGCTTTTTTGGCATTTTGAAAGAGTTAGGATTAATGAGGAGAGCACTACACTCCGCCTCCATAATCATAACATCTTGGGTACCCAAAGTCCTCTTGTGAGTCAAGATGTCTTTTAGAAATTTTGAGTATGTGGGCATGTTTAATATAACATCGGTGAAAGGTAAGGTCACTTCAAGTCCCTCAAGCATTTTTCTAAATTGGGTGAACTTGAAGTTTTCCTTAGTTTTCAATGCTCTAGAGGGGTAGGGGATATCGGAAACAACAAGTGGAGAACTAAAAGATACCTTTGGAATGGGAGTTTTCTTGGTTACCTTAGCTCTTGCTATTGGTTGTACCTCTACTCCTTCATCATTGGCATCCTTGATCATCTCCTCCTCATAAGGCATAATTTCGATATACCCATCTTCTCCCTCTTTGGGTTGATCATCTTCACCCTTGCCATCATCTTTTAACTCCAAGGTAGGAGTCAAAATGGGCTCTTCGGTTTCATCACCCTCCTCAACATGCTCTTCATTTGGAATCTCATCATTCATCATATCTATGTAGGGGTTATCAAGCACAAGTCCACTTCTTAAAGTCACCGCACATGCTTGGTGGCTTGATGAAGCATCCTTGGAGCTTTTCCCTTGAGCAAGTAGACCTCCCGGAGGCCTTTGAGGATTGTTCAAAGCTTGAGAAGCTAACCTAGCTTCCAATTCTCTCACCTCCTTTTTGTGAGCATTAGTGACATTTTGCAAAGCCAAGTTGTTTTGGATCTCCATGTTTTTAACTAGTTGCAAAACATCACTCATTGAAGGCTCATTCTCTTGGTGAGGTTGATTTGTTAAAGGGAGGGCAAATGCATAGTCATTTCGACTACTTGAACCTTGGTTGTTGCTTCTTTGGTTGTTAAAGTTTCCTTGTTGGTTGTTATTGAAATTTCCTTGTTGCCCCCTTGAACCTTGACCATTGAAGTTTGGTCCTTGATTGTTGTTGAAATTTCACCCTTGGCCTTGGAAAGATTGATCGGGAAACCCTTGACTAGCTTGATTGCTTTGGTTGCCTTGGTAAAAATTACCTTGGCCTTGGTTGTTGAAGTTTGGGTTCCCTTGGTTTTGATTCCAATTTCCTTGACCTTGATTCCAATTACCTTGGTTTTGAAAGTTTCCTTGGTTATTGTAACCTTGATCATTGAAGTGTTGATTTTGGAATTGGTTTGATCCTTGACCTTGTTGAGAGTTGTTGAATTGATTATTGTAGTTTCCTCTTGAAAATTGACCTCCCCCTCTAGGTTGGGAAAAACCCGGAGGATTGGAAGGTTGAGCTTGTGTGTGTTGAGGGTTTAACACATTTTGGCTTTTGTAACTCATGTTTGGGTGAAATTTCGAACTTGGATGATAGAAATTGGAATTTGGGTTGTAAGCTTCTTGACTTTGGAATGGAGGCCTTGAGGGCCGTGGGTTGTTGTTGACTCCTTGAAATGCATTCACATGTTGATAGTCATTTCCTCCTTCATTGTTATAAGATACATTGTTCCCACAAACTTCAAAGGTGTGTCCATACCCATTGCAAATTTCACAAGTAGGGGTTTGATAAGCTTCCACCATAGGAGGTGCATAAGACCCACTAGCTTCATTCAGATGATGGCCTTGACTTTGATTTTGAGCCTTTTGAAGCTCGGCAAAACCCTTAGTAAAAGTTTGTGTGAACAAATCAATCTTGGCATTGGTATCCGTGTTTGAAAAGTTCTCACTTGGGTATTTAGAACTCCTCCTCAAGCTATTTCCTCTAGTACCATAGCTAGACTCCGACTCAACCATTTTCTTAATCAATGCCGCCCCTTGTTGGTCATTCAAATGATCGAAACTTCCCCCCGCGGAAGCATTCACCATAGCCTTGGTTTGAGGGAGAAGAGTTTGATAGAATGTTTGAGTGACATACCAATCCACAATTCCATGATGAGGGCAACGGGCAAGTAAATCAATGAATCGATCCCATGCCTCTCCCAAGGATTCTCCATCCTCTTGTTGGAAGGTTGTTATCTCATTTCTTAGCGTTGCCGTTTTGGAGGCGGGGTAGTACTTACTTAGAAACTCCTTAGCCAAGTCATCCCAAGTAGTGAAAGTGTTTGGAGCATGGTTATTCAACCACCTCTCCGCCCGGTCTTTAAGAGAAAATGGGAACAACATTAGACAAAGGGTTTCCTCGGGCACACCATTCCTCTTCATGAATCCTACCCTACTTTTGAACTTTCTCAAGTGGGCATGAGCATCCTCATCGGGGAGGCCTCCAAAGCTATCCCGCTCAATAGAACTCATTTGAGCCGGGTGTATCTCAAAGTTATTTGGGGCCAAGACACCGAAATTTATTGGGGATTGGGTATCATCGTGGTTGGGTCGGTTACGGTCACGTAAAGTCGTCATTTGTGGTTGATTTTGTTGTTGAGGTATTGTAGGTGGTGAATTTGGTGGTGTATTTTGTATTGTATTGTAGAAGGGATTTTCGAATATAGGTTCAATGGTGTTGTTTTGTGGGTGATCGATTGTTGGAGTGGATGTAAAAGCGATTGAAGTATTGACTTGTTGATGGCTAACCCTTCTTGAATTCCTAACCCGAGCAAGTGTATTAGCTCGTAGAGTCCTAAACAACGTTTCGGGTTCCGGATGGATCAAGAACAACCCTTTACCCCTAGGCATGCACTCAAAAGCAACTCAAAAATAAGTTAGACTCCTAGTGTGTTTTTGGGCACACTAGGGAAAGACAATAATGCAAGGCACTCTACAAATAATCTAACAACTAAGTACCAACAAAAACAACAAGTAACTTGGCTAAATCTAAGACACAAAACAAACTACGAGTTTCCTTACGCCATCCCCAGCAACGGCGCCATTTGATGAGCGGATTGTCGCGTACCGCTCAAGCAAAATTTTTTTATAAAACCCAACTAATGCGATAGCGGAAGTCGGGGTCGAACCACAAGGATGGAGGGGTCAACTACAAGTTTGAATGAATCATATTCTAGCCTAATAAGAGATTGATTGGAAGATTAACTAAAAACTAGAAAAAGCAAGTAATCGCTAAATAACAAGGTAAAGACAATTAATGGAAAAACTAAGGTAAAGGGTTCACCTTAGGGGATTTAATGGGTTAGTTTAGTAATTAGCAAATGGGTAACAAATTCGAGTAGAATTAATTGCTAATGTCTCAACAATTAATAATCATCAACAAAGCCATCACATTTGTCTCAAATCACTCATATAAACACTTAGTCTAATCATCTCTACCACCGTCGCTTAAGAGATAATCAAACGATACTTGATACAATGGGCAACTTTCGTTTACACATTTCATCAAACACCTAGTGTGCATATGGGTAATACCCAAACTATTACCACAAATCTACTAATTACCCAACTAATGATCCCACATAATCCTCCCTTAGGCTCCCCCTAAACCCTAGAAGGAAACTACTCACTCATTCTAAGGGAAATCAAACAACTAGAGGCAATGAATAGTGAAATAAACATCATGCTAAGGAAATGAATAATAATAACAATCAAATGATAAACAATAAACTAGAAATGAAAATAAATTGCATAAACAACAAAAAGATGAGAAATTTATACCAACAAGCTTGTATTAGTGAATAGGGAGAATGTCTTCACCCCAAAATCCTCAATACAAACCCAAAACTATGATAATTCTACTAGGAAAGACTAGATCTACCAACTTGAAATGAGAAATTAAGTTTAATTTGGGAACGATTAGGAGAGTAATTAGTGACTAATAGAGGTTAGAAATTATCTAGGGTTTTGTGCTAAGATATAATGAAAAGCTGCCTACAAAATATTAGGGGAAGGGTATATATAGGTATCTCGAAATTAAGAAAGAAATTAGAAGAAGAGTTGAAAATGCGGAGCTGTGTTCCTGGCCGGTCGACCGGCCGCCGGCCCTCTGACCGGCCTGGAGCACATCAGTAGCTTCAATTTCTTCGTCTTCAAAATTCTTCTAAGTATGAAAAGTGGGGGTCCTGGCCGGTCAACCGGCCGCCGGCCTCATACCGGCCTAGAGCACAAAACACTTTCCAAGTACATGATGATGTAGTGCAGGCCGGGTAGGCGACCGGCCCCCGGTCGACTGGCCGACACTACCTGGGCCAACTTCTTCACTCTTTCTTTTTCCTTCTTTGTGGAGTTGCGGTCTAGGCCGGGTGGCCGGCCGCTGGTCAGTTGGCCGGCCTGCACCACCTGGGGCTTGCTTTCCTCACTTCTTCATCTCATCTCCGAATCCCGACTCATGCAAGACCTTTATGATCCGATTTCTTCATTTCCGCCTTAATTCCTACAAATTAAGATCGACATTCATAGCACGGGAAATCGGGAACCAAAATGCAATCAAGGGCACGCAAATCCGTGTAAACGGACCAAAATGGGGACGAAAATGAGAGGAAAAATGTGACTAATTAAATGCTTATCACATGCGAGTCGAGCAGTCGCTAAAACGTAACTTTAGTTCATATCTCGTTTCGTCAACATGTAAGTCAGAGGGTGTTTAATCCCATCTTTTGTACTTTATTGTAACTAATGTAAGGTTTATGTCGGATTTATTTCAAAATCGTTTTCAAACCTTTTCTTTTATTATTTATTTAGTTTTGACTTGAATCCCTAATCAATATATATATATATATATAGTCAGGTTCAGGTAAGTCCCTTTATTTAGGTGAGTCCCTAAGTACTAATCTAAGCCATTAGATTTTACAAGAGATGGAGGGATGAGATTAGAAGCATTAATACACCCACCTACTACTAGTTAAGGCTAATTTGAATTTTTGAAATTTTAGAACAAGGTTTTATCACTGTATCACAAATTTATGTAACTTTAGTTTTTTACAAATGTAACTTTAGCCTTTTAAAGTGTAACTTTATACTAATTTAGTCATTTTCGAATGTAACTTCAGCCTTTATGGTGTAACTTTATGCTAATCTAGTTCATTTTATATATTAATTTTGATTTATGTAATTTTAAGAAAATTTTTATGTAACTTTGGTATTTTAAAGTGTAACTCCAATATTTTACGAGCGTAACTTTAGTCATTTAAGGCTATTTTGTATATAAAAATTTGAAATTATGTAACATAAGGTAAGTTTGAAAATATAAATTTGCTTCTATGTCATTTTATGTTACTTTAGTACAAATTTATGTAACTTTAATAAAAAATTATGTAACTTTAGTCAAATTTTTTGTAACTTTAGTCAAATGTTATGTAACTTTTAGCTAAATTTTAAGTAGCTTTAGTCTTTTTACTGTGTAACTTTAGTCCAAGATGATGTAACTTTAGCCAAACTTTATGTAACTTTAGCCAAACTTCATGTAACTTTAGCCAAACTTCATGTAACTTTAGCCAAATTTTATGTAACTTTAGCCAAACTTTATGTAACTTTAGCCACATTTTATGTAATTTTGATATTTTTCCTGTAACTTTAGTACAAGACGATGTAACTTTTTTTTTCTCCCATCGACCTCCACCAACAACTACAATGACAACACCACTACTAGTGGCACCACCACCGTCCACTCACCGACGACTTTACTCAAAGACTCCCAACACCACCACCTAAACACCACCACCGCCAGCACTACCCCCACCCCGTCCACTACCTCCACGACACCCATCATCGGCAGCCACCGACATAGACCGTACGACCACCACCACCACCAAACCAACAGCCCAGCCCCCATCCCCACCACACCATCCAAACCCACCACCACCAAATCACAGCCCAGCCCTCATCCTCGAAAGTGAACCACCGCAAGCCCCACCCTCAACACCCAAACCCTCTGTCTTTCCCGTCGGCATCATCAACCACTTCCTCCCCACAACAACCAAATCAAACAACCCACCACCCTAAAAACATGAGATCTGAAAAAATCATATCGAAAAACAAGATCTGATCGGAGGGGTGGCGGAGGAAAAAGTGTGGTGGTGGGTGGTTGTGGTGGTGCGTGGGTAGACGGTTGGTGGAGGTATAAGTGGGTCGGCGGAGAAGTGTGTGGCGAGTCGGCGGCAGAAGGTTGCGGTGGTGCGTGGGTGGTCGGCCGGTGGAGGTGTTGCGGCGTCAGAGTTGCAGTTTTGGGATTGAGAGAGAGTTAGTGAGAGAAGTGGGTAGAGAGAGAGGGTGTAGGTTTTCTGATTAAATGATTAGGGTTTGGGTGAGGTTGAGAGCTTTTAATTTATATCACCCTTTCATTTTTTTTTTAATCTCAACCTTTTATTTGTTTGATCTAATGGTTTAGAATAGGACTCATGGACTCACATAAGAAAGGTGGACTTATGTGATCCTATTTCTATATATATATATATATATATATATATATATATATATATGTATATATAAGAGGCTTTGTTCGAGCAATTTTATTGGTCAACATCATCTTTTTCAGTTTTTGGAAAATATATTTTAAGATCTTGCAAGATTACGAAAAATATCTTATGTAATATTTTTAATATCACAACTATTATTCACGTAAGAAAAATTTTGATCATCAATATAAAAAAAATATAATGTAAAACATTTTGAAACTTACTTATTTGGTTTCGTAGCGAAATGCTTTCATTGGAGTATAAATTTTATATTTTTTGCTACTATATTGGTTATAATAAGAATGGTCTCACAATGAAAAATAATGTAGGTGTGGTGAATATACTATATATAAATAGAAGAATTGTCCACATCGAAAAATTATCATAAGATAGGGTAATCCTATGATTATAAATAGGAGTCATCGTTGAACTTAAGTATCCACCCACAAAATTCGAGTCACTTTTGTATTGTCTTAGAGAGCTCTTACAAATTTGTATTATTATCTCCGAGAAATATATATAACTTTACATCATCATAAATAACAATTTAGAAAAGTATCATAAATAATAACTTTGATGGTGTACTACTTAGTATTTTTTTTTGTTCCACATTGAAAAATAATGTAGGCGCGGTGAACATACTACGTATAAAAAGAAGAATTGTCTCACATCAAAAAATTACATAAGGGAGGGTGATCCTCTGATTATAAATATCAGTCATCCTTGGACTTAAGTATCCGCCCAAAAAATTTGAGTATCTTAAGTATTGTCTTAGAGAGCTCTTATAAGTATGTACTAAAATTAATTTAGTAAAGTATCATAAATAATAATTGTGATGATGTACTACTTAGTATGTTATTTATCACACATTGAAAAATAATGTAGGCGTGGTGAATATACTATGTATAAAAATAAAAGAAGCATTGTCCACATTGAAAAATTAGCATAAGTTAGGGTGATCCTATGATTATAAATAAGAGTCATTATTGGAACTTATGTATCTACCCAAACTCTTTTGAATCTCTTAAATATTGTCCTAGATACCTCTTAAGAGTTTGTATTAGTATCTCTCCAATATTGAAGTTTGTATTACCATATCCACATTAGTAAAACTTACATCATCAAAAATTAATTTATGAAAGTATCATACAAAAAAGGTGAAAAATCTTTTAAATATTTCAATATACGTTTCCATATTATATTCAGCTGGTGTTTATAACTTTTATATAAAAACATTAACTTTACATTTCACAAAAAACAAAATATTGTAAAAATGAGTTATCCTTCGAACGTATATATCAACCCAAAATATTTTGAATATCTTAAGTATTGTCTTACAGAGTTCAAAGTTTATATTATGATCTCCACCTTAATGTAATTTACATCATCAAAATTAATTTAGGAAAGTATCATAAATAATAATTTAAGAAAGTATCATAAATAATAATTTTAATGGTGTGCTACCTAATATGTTATTTGTCACACATTGAAAAAATAATGTAAGTGTGGTGAATATACTATGAATAAATAGAAGATTTGTCCCACATCAAAAATATATAATAAGCTGGGTGATCATGTGATTATAAATAAGAGTCGTCCTTGAAACTTAAATATCAACCCAAATAAATTTCTCAAATATTGTTTAGAGAGCTCTTAAAGGTTTTTATTTTTTTATGAAAATAAAATAATTAGATTCGTGGTAAAAAAAAATGATATCATTACAGTATAGAATCTTATATGACTTACACATACTTGACGTAATTCTTAGTATGTTATATATGCCGCATTGAAAATAATGTAGGTGTGATACAAATAGTAGAAGTGTTCCACATCAGACAGTTAACATAAGGTGGGGTGATTCTATGATTACAAATAAGAGTTATATTTGAAACTTATGCATCAACCCAAAATCTTTAGGGTCTCTTAAGCATTGTCTTAGAGAGCTTAATTCTTATGTACCTTGGATCATTTTTTTGTTTGTGTATTTCGTGTGAATGTATCAATCAAAACATATGCAAACCTAATAAATGATTTGAACGGGAGAATCATGTTAATATTTTCCGGATCATAATATAGGTCAAATCTAACTTGAGTCTTGTAAATGCTGATAAAATATGGTTAAAATAGAAGTTCACTCAATATATCAATATTATTTTCTTAAAAATTATATTTTATTATAGTCTTATAAGTTAATTGTTATGAAAAGTTTATGAAAATGACATTAATGTAAACCCGTGCATTGCACGGGCATAAAACCTAGTAATCAATGTTAGTGGGTTTTGTCATATATCAAATTTTGTCTTTAAAGGTTAGATTTATTCATATCAAATCTCTAGATTCGTCTTTGATATAATCAATACGACTTAAATCACTTAAATTCGACTTGTAGATCATTAATATACCGTAAATCACCAACGAACACTAACTGTTTGCGATTCTGGCTTCACAGCCATAACCCAACTCAGGAATAGACGCAAGATCTGATGCGCCTCTTCTAGAGGACGCATGACCTGCTGCGCTTGTTTCGGGCTGGTTTCTGTCTCTAAACTTCCTGGTTCGCTTTGACGTAGTTTAATTAGGTAATAAATCGACTATTATTCGTATTATCACTGCTAATCTGATTCATTTTAGTTTTATTAATTATTTTCTTTATTTCAATTAATCTTTCAAACATACTTCCGACATAGATCCCGAATCCGTTGTAATCAATTATGATATTTCTTTTATAGTTTTATTTAATCATTGTATGATTTAATTACTTGTGTTCTCACATGTCAATCAATCTTAAATCCAATTCGACATAATTAATTGCTAAACTGCGTGTTCAACCGACATAGTTTAAGCTCACATGGTACAATTAAACGTGGATGTTGCATAGAATGCATATAACCGATAACACATCGATAACAGAAGAGTTTCCCTAATCATTAGTAGAGGCCGCTATCGAGGCGGGCGGGATTAGGTATTCGATCAAAAGAACTTCTTAATACGTACCCTCACCCCTAACTCTAGATCTCTGTGAACATCCGTATTCATTGGCATCCACGAGAGTCATTCTAGACATAGAATGCTAAGAGTAACGAGTTCTTAGTATTCATGTCATTCCTTTGTGTCTTGACATGACATGAAGTATTCGAACGGTTCCAACTTCCCACAAAATTTGGTGGCGACTCCACAAATGCGTGTTTTCACGCTTGTCCCTCGTTCTCCAGCCGTGGTATCTCGTGCACCACAGTTTGGAATGGATCGCGAATCTGTGTATCACAGTTTGGCGACTCCGCTGGGGATTATGCACTTACGTATACCCGGGGTGAAACTTGAACGAGGTTAGGGAATAGTATGTATGAGACAGTTGTCGGTTTTCATTACTCGACCTTCCTAGGTCGTTTTATTCGGCCTAGGCCAATCGTCCTGTCCGGACGGTCCAAGTTCTTATTTGGATCCATGGATGGATAGCGATTGACGTCAACCATACCGCGGTGTGTACTCATGTTGGCACCAAGGACTTTCACTACTCGGGCGAATGGACTAGGAACCGACCTTACTCATGTTTGACGCGGACCTTTCCACAGACTTTGGGTTTGATTGCTTCGTATAGCAACTCACCCTTTAAGCCAAAACCATTTTAAATGCACTCAACATGCTCTTATTCTGCCTGTTTAAATGTGTATAACCCTTACGTGATCACCCCTTTGTAAATAAACCATGACAAAAATTTCAAAACCAAAATCCTTTTAAAATTGTAAAGCATTTTCAAAGGTGGCCTAAAGTAGCGCAAAATTCCACTTCGAATCAACACTCCTACAACCACACTTCGGTTGTCTAGGACAACATTTCACAACCATTCATTTTCAAAACTCACTTAGACACAGTGGCACACTCCTACTACAAGCAAAAAGCGTTAAGGCGACCGAAGTTGACGACTGAATTTTGTCGCCAAAATGAATTTGGCGACTGAAATTAGTCGCCAAGGCCCAGTCGCAGGCCTTAGTTGCCTAATAGAATTTGGGCGACTGATTTCAGTCGCCAAATTTGGCGACTAACAAAAGCGTCGCCAAATGGACGAAATGACGCCTGAAATGAGTCGCCAAATTGGCGACTTTTTGTAACAGTAGTCGCCAAATTGGTGACTGAAATCAGTCTCCTATTGACACTTTCAGTCGCCAAATTGGCGACTGCTTTGGTCCTTCAGTCGCCAAAATTGGCGACTAATATCAGTCGCTAATCAGTCGCCATGGGCATTAACAGGTCAGTAGCCATTGGTTTGGGTACTCTGTTTTGGCGGCTGAAAACAGACGCTATAAGAATATTTCAGCCGCCAAAACAGCTGCTTTTTTGCAAAAAAAATTCTGTTTTCATCCTGCTATTTCATACCATACCCTGCACGTACAATAGCAAAAAACAACAATTTCACACATTTACTACACCAAGTTTAAACATCACAAATAACAAGTTTCTAAACAAAAATCAAAAGCCAAGGAAACCCATTTCGGGTTGCAAACCGCCACCTCCATTGGCATCTTCATGATCTCGCCGAAAGGGATTCGGACCTTGGTTGCATGTGTTGAACAAGGTTTTCATGGCTTTAAACTTTTCTTTCATTTGCCGAACTTCTTCATCCCTTTCGGCGTTTCTTCCTCTTTCTTCATCTAGTTGGGCTTGGAGTTTACTTACGACTCCCGGCTCGTAAGTTTGTCTCGAGGTAGACGACATCCTTGCCCTTGGAGCTTAGTAGAATACATTCTTAGCCCAGCCAATTCCGTACACATTTCTCTTCTTGAAACCCTAAACCAGGTCTTACCAAATCTCATTATCGAGCTTCTCGGGTTGCTTTGCTTTCTCGCCCAAAAATGCATCCTAAAAATATAAACATTATGATTAAAAATATCTACAAAATAAGATAAACATTCACAAAAATGAACTTATTATATAAATAAACAATTGTTTGAAACTTACATATAGTTCCTTGTCTTTCGGCTTAATCCAGTATCTTCTATCGTCTTGGAGTTGGGAATGGGTGTAAGGAAGTGCTCCCGAGCCGTGGGCATGCTACCTTTTTTTTCTTACCCTACTAAAAGAAGAAAGACATGTATAAGAAGATTTTAATAATAAAAAGAATTTAAGTTATAATTTTCAAATGGACGAAAAAGTGGATTAAAATGTAAACTTACACCCAAAACTAGATCCAAGAAAGATCTAGATCCTCCCTGATGTGAAGGCTCAGCCGCTCCATCTTTCTTTCCCCCTCTTTTATTGATTGATGTTTGTGACGACTTAGCCATAAACTCCGGGGTTTCACGATATTTCAACATTGATTCATATGCACCACCTACAATTTAAATAAACAAGAAATGAAGTATGCCAGCAAAAGACAAAAAAAAAAGTGATATTGATTATTGAAGAAACAAACCATCCCATAGCTCATAAGGCAAACGAGATTGATTGCTGTAAAAATAACACCGTTACCAACGCCAATATGCCATAATTCCTGCTAATTGTTCTTTGGCATTTATAAGTAATAATGGTGCAGCTGGTTTGTAACGTTGCCCATGAATGGTTGGGGTGATAATTACCTTGCTCTCAAAATTAATTCCATGAAAGACGTGCACAACAAATAAAAAAAAGGATACAGCCAAAGACGTTGACCGAGTAAATGGGTGCCCAATTTGTTCCCGTTGAATGTGTAATTCGTTAAGGTTACAAAGTTACTAGGGTGCGACGAGCCCGTTATGGTTACAAAAATTACCGTGGTCGGAGTAGTAAATCGTCTACTTAGTAAAAAAAAAAAACATTTGACGCAATGATGTATCAAATTTTACATGGCCACTGTTTTAGCAAGTTAAAATGAAGTGAGTTCTTTTAAGTTAAGATCAAATTTTAGCTTAATTTAATTATATTTGTCCCCCTCAATGAAACTTGGATCGACCCATATTGCGAATTGGGTTATTTGGGTCCTAAAGCAAAGAAAATGGTCAATTTGGCCCAATGAGAAGTCACGCTCACTTAAGAGACAATAGAGCCCAATTGAGAAGTCAAACCCACAAAAGAGTCAATTGGGCCCAAGAAGTCAAGCTCATGAAAAAAGCTCAAGTTTTCAAGTACATTTCAAAGGGAGAAAAATCATTTTACAAAAGAAAAACTCATTTGTCAAAGTGAAGAGAAAAAAGACATTAAAAGCTCTTAAATTCTCTCTACAAATCTCTTTTGCAAGTAGTCAACAAGCACCACCGTGCTGCCTACGCAAGGAAACTCAAATCGAATTCAAGCATCGAAGAGAGATTCAAGTCAACGCGAACCTCTCAAGAAGCTAAAGTCAAGCAAGCGAGTCTCAAAGATTGAAGACTCGTACCTTTAGTAACGTTGTAGAATCGAAGGATAAATTAAGGTTGTATACATAACTTTCTGATATTAATATAAACTCATTTGTTTCTATGTTTTGTGCTACAGTTTTATTACAATACAAAATTTGTTGTTACAACATTAACGTAACTATAACTACATTTCAATAGTGGTACAAAATGTCATAGAAAATATAGAAGTTTAGATTAAGAAATTAATTTTCCGTGCTATTCCACCTAGTAGTTATATATACTGAAATCCTAAATGTCCACTCTATTTGTTGATGGCAGAGAATCTGGTGGAATATAATCCTTCTTTATGAAAGCAACAACCCCAAATTCTATGTGTCAAGCTCAGCATAAAACTAGGAAGTTGAAAAGTCAACATTTTCTTTAGAAATTATTTACTTGGAAACTAATATTACATAAATAAGGGTACCCCATAAATAAAAGCACATGATATTTATGTACTCAATAAAGACAAATTACATAAAATTTTACATTCTACTTCGTAACGATTTATAAACTATTTACATGAATTTATAATTTAGAAAAACTATATGATTAGATAATTTTTAGTCTTTATATTGAACTTGATAATTAGAAGAATCAGAATTTGCAAAAAAAAAAATTGTTTAGAATTTTTTTGTCTGGCAATTATATTGGGCACATGCAAAACATATATGAATAATAAAAAATATATAGTATTTGTGAATCGACTGCAAATAGAAACTTTAACAATATCTTTGAGCCCGTGAAAAGTATATTTGATATAATTACGTAACTATATATTTATAAATCATGTACATATGACGATAAGTTTATGGAAAGATAGAGAGAGCAAATAGGCTTATATTTGATTTATGAACAATTTTTTTTAGATATTTTGGGTAGTAACAACTTTTTGAAGGTGGACATGAGAAGTGATATGATGTAATGGTGATAAACACGGGGTTAGAGGGTTTTCGAGTTTTTAGATAAAGAATATTAGGGTTCTTAAGTCTTACTTAAGACGGACACGGGCACTATCTGTATTAAGTTTAAGATAGGTCAAAAACTAATATATAATGGTAATAAAGATAAAGTTTTTGGTATTTTCTAAACAACAAGCTTAAGACGGATATTGTCCGTCTTAAATGAGAATTTGGTTTATAAGGTTTGTTAAGGGGTGATTTAACCCATGACTTCGTGTATACCCGTTCCTCGGAGTAACTTATACTCCCACTTTATAAAAAAATTGGTTAGTTTGTTTGTCAATTATTTTAATTATTTATTGAAGACCTTTAAAAAACTTGCACGGATTTTATTAAATGAAAATCGGGTGTAACCATTTGTGGGGGTTTACAGCTATTAAAATCGGGACAAAATTTTCATTTTAATTATGCATGTATTAAAATTTTCATTTTCTCCCGTGTAAAAGTCCTAAAAACATAGACAAGTTTAACTAAATGAAACATGCTAAATAATTTGCACGGGTTAGCAACTATTCAAGCGGGTTTTAATGAAGTAACTCATGTATGAAGAAAAAGTAGAAACTCAAATTTAGCTAACAAACCATGCACAACTACTTGGGCGATTGACACTAGAGCATCATTTACGCTAATTACTATTGGAATTTATAATTCAAATTTAAAATCTTAAATATAACTTCATCACTATAAAACTTATACTAACAATATTGAAACAACATACCCGTGCAATTTGCACGGGTTTAAAACTAGTGTAAGTTGAAACTCAAAACCCGGTTTTCTGATGTTATATTTTCTTTCTAGAAGTCATCCTTGTAATTATTTAAGCAAACAATTAAATTATTAAGATTAAATGTACATACATAATTTCCCTTCTTTTCAATATACAATTTTTTTCAGTCCTTTCTAGTTTTAATTTGTTATTCCTATATTTAAATCAAGAGTTAAACAATTTTCACAGGCATTATTTTCAATATGTTAATTTTTTTTTTCTACATTGAGTAATAAAATTTTGATTTTTAAATAATTAAAACAATCTTGTTATTATTATTTTCATCAAACTTGCATTTTTTTAACAATATTGTTATTAAACTTATCTATAACACACAAATGTGTTTTTTTTATAAAACAATTGTTGGACAAATATTAATACAAAGTGCCCGTGAAAACTGTTGGTGTATGGGGGAGTAAAGGGAGAAGTAGAGTAGAGATAAGTTAGTTGTTAGTTTATTTAGTTGAAGATTAGTTGAAGGAATTTGTTTGTTTTATTGATTTGTTTGTGATTTTGGTTAGTTGAAGGGATTTGTTTGTTTTATTGATTTGTTTGTGGATGTTGGTTACACTTGGATGGTTGGATTCAACCAAATGGATACATGGAAGTGGGAGGGGAAGACCTCTATTTATAGTGTCTCTCCTCATTCTCCTACATTCCTAGAATTCTCTAGAATAAAACATTCGAGAGTGGCCTAGGCATAGAACTCTCTAGAGTTCCCTATCATTTCAAGATATGTCTAGAAGGTTCTAGGTTGTTCTACATAAAATTAGAACATACATGACTCTTCTAGACACTTCTATCTAGACTCTTCAAGACCATTCTAGTAAGTGCATGATTATTCTAGATGTTTCTACATTATTCTACAATATTGCAAAACAAATATTGTTTTAACAAGTATTCCCTCCGATCCACAAAAATGGTAACATAGGGAAAAATGGAGTATTTAAGAAAAGGTGGAAAAATGAGGAGTAAAAAGGGAAAAGGTGGGTGGGTCATGTAATTGTGGGTTTAATTGTGGGGTTGAATTGATAGGTGGGTCGTGCAATGACATATTGTGTAAATATCAAATGAATATAAGGATAACTTGGTAATGTAGTGAGTCAAATAAGGTATGTTACCTTTGGTGTGGATCGTCCGTTTTAGGTAAGTGTTACAATTGGTCTAGATCAGAGGGAATTAATATGTTCTTACAACTGACAAGAATGTATTACCAACAATACGTCAATAACTATAGAGTGTTAAATGTTTTAAATGTTAATAGCTGAATTTCTTTCTTGGAAAATTAGAACATAAACATTACTTGGATATTAATTAAATAAGGCTGGTTTAATTTTTCGCCGCCTAAGATCCCTAACTTATTTGGCGCGGTCCTGATTTAACACGATTCAAAACCGAACTGAATGATCCGATTACCAGGTCTAGCCACCAATACGCATTTACATTACTTAATATTTTGTGGTAAGAGTAGATAAATTCATAATCTTAGTGGTATCGTAAATATGGTAATCTAGTGGTTAAAACGAAGGTATTTTGGACAATAGGTCCCAAGTTCGAACCCCCCCCCCCCTCATCTATATTGTAATGCAACTAAGAGCGCGCGCTTCATTAGTCCAAAAGAAAATTATTAGTAGTAATGAATGACTTGCCAAACAGGTCAATCGGTTCAGCTTTGGATCGAGTTGGTTTGAGCTTATGGTTCGGGTCGAGTCTATATCAGTTCAGTTGAGTTTCAGGTCGTAATCGTTTTTAGTTAAAGCTCAAAAAATAGATTAAATGTATCATATACTTTCAATTTGAAGATAATAATTCATAAAAACCATTACGAAATACATGAAAAAAACACCTAAATTTTGAGTTTTGAATGAGAAAATAAGTATATACAATCCAGGTCTATCGGTTCAACTCTTATCGGTTCGAATATATAATTCGTGTATCATTTGTTTATTATTGAATTCTATTCAGTTTTGGTTCGATTCAGATTGAGTTGGGTTTTAGGTATTATTGAAGTTAATCATATTAGATGTTCGATCAGTTATCAATACAGATGTTTTCGATCGATTTTACGATATTGGGTTTAATTTGCCAGGTCTAGTAATTATGATGGAAGATTAGGGAGGGTAGGTCATTAACATTTTCAAATTCGTATAAAAGACTTAAAATAAGCACCCATCAAGAATCTCATGTATGCTAATAAAAATCAATCAACAAACCGTGAATAAATCATAAATTATAATTTGCACACACAACTCTTTGACGAACAATAACACCTTAATTAAGTGCCAAAGAGGTGTTGTGACAACCCTCGCGAATGCGGAAATATAAAACAAACAAGCATGTGAAATATATTGCGGAAATAGGTAGTTTTTAAAAACTTTTATACATGCAAGTTAAATAAAACGAGGAGTGTCAAAATATTACAAACTAAGTACGGAATATAACAAAGAGACGGAGTCTCTTCAAATGTTAGCAAAGAACAAGAGTTTAGCAAAACTAGCTAATATCGTCTAGAGGTGAAACTGCCAGGGACAACGCCCGCTAGCTCACACCCGAACCCCAAAATATCGTATCCAAAAAGTCATCCATCGCAAGCAACCTGTTCATCCATGAAAAACATGAATGCCACAGTCAGTGGGGAGTAACTCCGGGTTCTCCCAGCCATATCACATCAAACGTACATATAAGGAAATACGAAAGAAAAGCATGCATAAATATATATACATGTGAGTTGCGATAAGAATAGATAGGCAATCCGAGATATAAAGATAAGATCATATAGAAATCAAATCCGTAACCATCATGTTATTCCAAGCCTCGGGAAAGACACTCTTAGGCAATCGAATACGCTCACTAGGGCTTGCATCTCACCGTTAGCGGTATAAGATTGATCAGATTGAGACTCGACAGACAAACCAAGTCAAGTCATGCGATGATCACAATAAATACAACATATTATCATCCATTCACGAACCAAGACATTGACGGTGTCAAGTCATGCAATGACCATGAATAAAATCATGAAATCACGCATTCAAGAACAACGACACAAAGACGACCTCTCTCACGGTAAATGAAACGCACTAGCAGCGTGTACATGGCAAGTATGATTAATGGGCATCCACGGGAGAAAAGCCTTCCCTGAACGCATACACGATTCAATCCATTTCGTATATGTAGACTAATTTCCTCCTGGTAGGACGACGATAATAATACTGTCCTAGTCTAAATCTGGCCAGACTCTCGGAATAAATCATGTTCCGATTCGACACGTGGTAAGACGTTCCACATCCAAGACTCGGGCTTATAAAATATATATGCCGAGTACCCCAAATTCGGTAGATCAATTCACGAAAGAGGCGGAAAAACAGCTCAAGCCTCATGACAAGCGGTCCGCTACATGCAAATAACACCACCTCGCAAGTATACAACATTTGACGGCCGGGTCGATCAACGCATAGCGTTCAACTCCCAACAACGTCGTCATATGCCCACTAACACATGCATTTAAGCAGTAGGATACCTCTCCGTTCCGACATTTCAGCCTTACGAACGGGAAGGTAGCCAAAGGAATGAGAGTACAAAGCACAAGACAAAATAGTGCTCAAACCGTATCATTTGTAAAAACCGACTCAACGTGGGACATACCAAAAACCGTCACAAAACATGAGGATAGGGAATCATATAAGTTTAAATTTGATAAACATGAGTCAATACATGATACATAAGCATTAGAAAAAGTTTATGAAGCATAATGAATAAAAACATAGTTCACCTCTCCAAAACAATGTTGTTTGGAAACCAACGAAAACAAGGGTCCACTTCAAACGGTCATAACTAGAGTTCTATATATGGGAATGCATAAATTCCAAGTCGAGGTGATAGCTTAACCTCTTACGGTTCCAACGAGATGTCACACGCCCAAAACAAACAAGTAACGAAGGAGATATGATCATTTTACGAAAAGGGGTCAGTGCAGTGAAACTGCACAAGTCACGACCGTGACTTGTATTTCACGACCGTGAAATGGGGTTTCACGACCGTGACTTACATCTCACGACCGTGAGATGTGTTACCAAGTCACTCGAGAACCTTCAACATAAATTCAATCCTTTTATTTCTAATTCTCATAATTCATTTCTAATAACTATCAACAATCCATATTCATCATCAACAATCATCAAATAACAACAATCATCATCCATAACATGATTCCTAAACTTACTAATCGTATTCTAATACGATTTCTAGCATATAAGCATGTAAAACACGTAAATGATACCGAGTAACCCTTCACCGTTACCTTTAAGCGTCTTCACTAAACGTCAAGCTCCTCTTCAATAAGAAAATAGTCTTTGTCGGGGTCTTGGAGGTCACCACCTACATATAGATCGTAAAAGATAAATAAAATCCATCTTGAGAAAGACGGAAAGATTGAAAAGCGAGAAAGGCGATGATTTTAATATCAATACGGATAGAGGAAGGTACGGGGAGAAGAATAAGACGAACTTACGTGAATTCTATCGAGGAACGAAGGAGATACGTCGATTCTAAGATCAAAATCCAAGAGGGAAATTGGGTTTTTCTTGGAGAGGAAGGAATGGTGTGTTTGTGATTTGTGTTGAATGAAATTAGGTTAAGGAGGGAGTGTTATGTATAGGAAAAAGTCAAAGACGGTTTCAAAGTCGAGAAAGTCAAACCCGACTAAAAAGTTAAGAAAAGTTAAAGACAACTCAAAAGTCAAGAAAATTCAAAGACAACTTAAAATTCAAGAAAAGTCGAAGAAAAGTCAAACTCGTCTTAAAAGTCAAGAAAAGTCAAACTCGTCTTAAGACGGGATTTTCATGAAATCTCGCAGAAATTCCAAATACGAACTCGGAAATTCAAAATTCGACTCGAAACATAAAAAGCTAATTTAAAACTCAAAATTGCTGACAAGGCTTCGTAAAATATTTATACTAGAAAAATAGGGTACATTTCCGGGTGTTACAATCACCCCACCTTTTTAAAAAGTTTCGCCCTCGAAACTTGAGAGTATAAAATAGACGTATCAAGAACAAGAAATTGGTTTTCAAATTAATACTAAAATCTTTATAAGAGAAACATTTATGAAACGAGGTTCTTCTCGAGAACGGTTTAAGGAAATTTTTCATAAGTGAGAAACTTTCTTTACGAATCACAAGAGTGCCCGTCGCGAACGAGAACTCTAGCTATAAAAAAAAAAAAAATCAAATCGATGTCGAAATAGTGAAATTGAAAATCAAAACAAATGTTAGTAAGTGCAAGACTAGTCATCAGACGTCTCTAACAACAAGTCCAAACACCCAACCAACGCATAATCCAAGTATAAAAGCAAAAGAAATCTATTTTCTCCAAAAAGAGGATACAAAGTCCATATTTAGACTACTTTGAAAAGTTAATTTAGAAATACAATGAGGGAATTTGAAGGTTTTACCAAGGATAAAATCGAAATGATAAGACATTACACGAACTTAGAGCGACTCGAACATCGAAATCAAAATTCGTGATACTAAGAAGTACGTCCAAACGATTAAAATGGACTCAAAAGGGAAAGAATTAAAGAGTAGTGGGTTGAGTAAAGATCAATTTGAGGGAAAAGAGAGGAATGAACCGCAATACTATCTTCCATCTATAACAATTCAAATGTCGATTACAACTCGACATCACTAACTCCACGAGTAATCTAGTCCTCAAGAGAGTACAATATACCCATTTTGCAACTCATCATTTTCAATCATCCGAAATCCTACAAAAATACTTCATAATCATGAAACTTCGAGTAACAACTCTCAATTATTCAAATGTAATTAGAATCTTCTAAGGTCCATCGGCACGGTAGACTCCACGACTAACAATCCACCAGAAAGATTCATTATGAACTCTAATCTTCTTAGCTCCATCAAAACTCTTATTGGAAACCATCATCAAAATATTTATAAATAAGGAAACAAGAATGCTAACAACCACAGAGTAAAGGAGACTTACCAAGAAAATTCCTTGATTCTATTTACTTCAAACTCATTATCCTAACTTACCATGAACTTTCTCATTCTCGAAAGTCGAGTCAACAAATCCTCAAGAAATTAATGAGTACAAATTCCAAATGATACATATTGCCAAACACATGGCGATACTTCAATTAATCAAATCATCTAGGCCATCAAAACTCAAAATGTATCGGTCTTTGCTTATGAAAATAATCTTCGAGATTGGTCACCAAGTCCAAATTCCATAAAGTAAACATTCTCATTAGGGTCCAACATATATAAGGACAAAAATTCTTAAGTAATCTTTAAAGCAACCACTATAATCCTTAACAACATCAACTACCATTACGATCTATTCGATCCTCAAAGTGATATTACAATATCAAGATTCAAAGTCAAACATTCCCAAGAGAGATTCAACCTACTTATCCTCATTTTCTTATAGTCACCAAAACATGAATCTAGCTCCATAGGGTGAGTAGGTACCATATTTAGTGCACCATCCAAAAATAGAACCACTAGCTCCTTACATTAGCTAAAGAGAAAACTACTTCACAAGAGATTATGGAAGACGGACATGATACTATGAACACTAGGAGGCATCATACAAGAACTACGATCTGATGGAAAAGATGAAGACGGAAAAGAAAAACGAAATTGATCTAAGGATGTGAACCTACCAATCACGAACTCCGGGTGAGCATTAGCTTCGGCACGGCTCATGACAAAGATAGAACCCATAGGTTTAGCAGGAGGAGGGGGCAACCTTCGGTCGGGGAAATCTTTATAAAGATGACCACCCTTTTTACACAAGTAGCAAAGATAAGGTTGGTTGGTACAAGACACACCGGAATGGTATGGTTGTTTACAACGGCTACATTGACGACCTTGAGCTTGAGCTTGAGGTTGAGGGGGAGCATTGGAACGCCTCTGGTTAGCATAGGCATTAGAGGAAGAGGAAGCGAAAAGTCTTTTGTCATTGATATTTGACCTTGGATTGAAAGAGGAAAAAGGAGATGGACTCTTCATCTTCGCCCCATCACTAAAGACCTTCATGGAGTCCTCGGCCCGAAGGGCATCGTCATACAATTCTCCGAAAGATGTAGAGCTCCTCCTTACTTTGCTTTGGAGCAAAGCACTTAGCTTATTACGATAATAAAAAGCTCTATCTTCATCATCTTTGATGAGTCCTGGCGCAAAACGAGCAAGCCGGTTGAATTGAGTGGTGAAGTCTTGGGTCATCAAATCACCTTGCTTGAAATCGATGAATTCTCTGAGTCTTTGCTGCTTGAGCTTCATGGGGTAAAATCGATCCTCAACAAGAGACTTGAAACATTCCCACTCGAAATTGATTTCAAGAATAGCGGTGGGATTGGAAATAGACCACCAGCAGTCTGCCTCCCTTACCAGGAAGAACTTAGCAATCCTTACCTTGTCCTCTTCAAGGACTTGGTAATAGACAAATTGGTTCTCCAACTCTCGAAACCATTCCGAGAGCTCGGTAGGGTCTGGCTCACCACCATATGGCGTAATATTGCTCCTAGCAATTTGACTAGCCACCCAAGCATAGCCTCTTTGACAATTGTCTTCTCTATGAGGAGGGACTTGGTTGGCACTAACAACGTTCTCCTCTACACGAGGTCCAACCATCTTCATAAGAAACAAAAATAAATTTAGTTACTCCTATCAATTAGCATACACAAATAGACTACCAATTAAATCCTTAACTTCTACCCAACTCTCATTTATTATTTCAAGGTCAAGTAGTTTAAGTTAGGGTTCACGTGTGTGCGTCGGGAGCGATTAAGCTCTGATACCAACTGTGACAACCCTCGCGAATGCGGAAATATAAAACATACAAGCATGTGAAAAGATATGCGGAAATACGGTATTTTAAAAAACTTTTATACATGCAAGATAGAAAATACGAGGAGTGTCAAAATTACAAACTAAAGTACTAAATATAACAAAGAGACGGGGTCTCTTAAAATGTTAACAACCAACAAGTGTTTAGAAAACTAGCTAAAATCGTCTAGAGGTTAATCATCCCGGGACTACGCCCGCTAGCTCACACCCGAACCCAAAATGTCACATCCAAAAAGTCAATCCATGCAAGCAACCTGTTCATTCATGAAAAACATGAACGCCACAGTCAGTGGGGAGTAACTCCGGGTTCTCCCAGCCATATCACCTTTAACGTACATATAAGGAATTACAAAAGTAAAATCATGCATATATAGATATCCATGTGAGTTGCGATAAGAATAGATAGGCAATTCGATAGATAATGATAAGAGCATATGGAAATCAAATCCGAATTCATCATGATATTCAAAGACTCGGGGAAGACACTCTTAGGCAATCGAATACGCTCACTAGGGCTTGCATCTCACCGTTAGCGGTATAAGATTGATAAGATTGAGACTCGACAGACAAACCAAGTCAAGTCATGCGATGATTACACAAATCCAACATATTATCATCCATTCACGAACCAAGACATTGACGGTGTCCAATCATGCAATGACCATGAATAATATCATGAAATCACGCAATCACGAACGACGGTGCCCAATCAGGCAATGACCATGAATAATATCATGAAATCACGCATTCAAAGACGACAACACGACGACCTCTCTCACGGTAAATGAAACGCACTAGCACCGTGTCCCAGCAAGTACGATTAAAAGGCATCCACGGGATAAAACATTGCCCTGAACGCATACACGATGCTACATTTCGTATATGTAGGCTAATTTCCTCCTGGTAGCACGACGATAATAATACGGTCCTAGTCTAAACCTGGCCAGATTCTCGGAATAAACGTTTTCCGATTCGACATGCGATGACATTTCGCATCCAAGACTCGGTCTTACAAAGACGCCGAGTACCCCAAATTCGTTAGATCAATTCACGAAAGAGGCGGAAAAGAGCTCAAGCCTCATAACAAGCGGTACGCTACATGCAAATAACACCACCTCGCAAGTACACAACATTTGACGGCCGGGTCGATCAAAGCATAGCGTTCGCCTCCCAACAACGTCGTCGTATGCCCACTAACACATGCATTAAGCAGTAGGATACCTCCCCCGTTCCGACATTCTAGCCTTACGAACGTGGAGGTAGCCAAGGGAATGAGAGTACAAAGCACATAACAAAATAGTGCTCATACCGTAACATTTGTAAAAACCGACTAAAAGTGGGACATACCAAAAACCGTCACAAAACATGAGAATAGGGAATTATATAAATTTAACTATGATAAAAATAAATCAATACATGATACATAAGCATTAGAACAAGTTTATGAAGCATAATGAATAAGAAACATAGATACCTCTCCAAAACAACAAGTTTGGAAACTAACTAAAACAAGGGTTCACTTCAAACTGTCATAACTAGAGTTCTAGACATGCAAATACAGAAATTCCAAGTCGAGGTGATAGCTTATCTTCTTACGGTTCCAACGATAGGTAACAAGCCCAAAACAAGTAAGTAACGAAGGAGATATGATCCTTTTACGAAAAGGGGTCAGTGCAGTGAAACTGCACAAGTCCACCCGAGAACAACAAACACCATTTCTATCATTTCCAATTTTCATAATTCACTTCTATCAACTATCAACAATCAATATTCATCATCAAAAATCATCAAATAACAACAATCATCATCCATAACATGATTCCTAAACTTACTAATCGTATTCTAATACGATTTCTAGCATATAAGCATGTAAAACACGTAAATGATATCGGGTAACCCTTCACCGTTACCTTTACGCGTCTTTAATCGATTCTAAACCTTCCTATTCTCCACCTACATACAATTAGATAATAAAAGACGAATATCATTCACCTTGAGAAAGACGGATAATTTAAAAAGCGAGAAAGACGGTAATTTTATTACCAATACGGATAGAGGAAGCTAAGAGGGGAAGAATAAGACGAACTTACGTGAATTTGAGCAACAAACGAACGAGCTATGAAGATTCTAAGCTTGGATGATTATAGAGGCTAGGTTTTGATGGTTTGATGAGGAAGAAAGAGTAAGTGGAAATGAATGAAGGATTTAGGGTTTGAGGGAGTATATGAAGGAAAAAGTCAACGAAAGTCAAAGACGGCTCAAAAGTCAAGAAAAGTCAAAGTCGGCTCAAAAGTCAAGAAAAGTCAAAGACGACTCAAAAGTCAAGAAAAGTCAAAGACGGCTCAAAAGTCAAGAAAAGTCAAAGACGGCTTAAGACGGGATTCACTTGAAATCTCGCGGAAATTCCAAATACGAACTCGGAAATTCTAAATTCGACTCGAAAAATTAAATTCTAAATTAAAACTTAAATTCGCTGAAAAGTATCCGTAAAATATTTTCACTATAAAAATAGGGTACATTTCCGGGTGTTACAGATACCTTAATCAAAAAGGGTTGGATATTTAATACGCATAGAAGCTTCCGTTTCCCACGTCTCCTCTTCAACATTAGCACATCTCCACAAAATTTTCACTAAAGGCACCACTTTACTTCTCAACTTCTTATCCTTGCGATCTAGAATGCGGACTGACTTCTCTTCAAAGGACAAATTCGGTTCAAGCTCGGGCATTTCCGCTTGAAAGACATGGCTTGGATCACTAACGTACTTTCTCAATTGAGAAACATGGAAGGCGTCATGAACTTTCTTCAAATTCGGGGGCAAGTCTAACTTATAAGCTACGGCACCAATTCTTTTCACAATATCAAAGGGTCCAATGTATTTCGGGCTCAATTTACCCTTTACACCAAACCTTTTAACACCTTTCATCGGAGATACTTTCAAGAACACTTTATCTCCAACTTCAAATTCTAACGGTCTTCTTCGGACATCGGCATAAGACTTTTGTCGGTCTTGAGCGGCTTTCATTCTATCACGAATGACCTTCACATGATCAATGGTTTCAACAAGAACATCGGGACCTAAGTCATGAACATCACTCAATTGATCCCAACAAATAAGACTTCGGCATTTCCTTCCATAGAGAGCTTCATAAGGAGCCATCTTAATCGAGGCATGATAACTATTGCTGTAAGAAATCTCCACCAACGGTAGACACTTTTCCCAACTAGATTGGAAGTCGAGTGCACAAGCCCTAAGCAAGTCTTCTAAATTCTGAATAGTCCTCTCGGTCTGACCATCGGTAGCGGCATGAAATGCGGTACTCATCAACAATTTACTACCCATGGCTTCTTGTAAAGTCTTCCAAAATCTCGAACAAATCCTCGGATCTCGTCGGATATGATCTCCTTCGGAACACCATGGTATCTAACAATCTCATCAACATAGGCTTTCGCTTAACGATCTAAACTACAAGTCTCTTTGATCGGAATAAATCTAGCACACTTGGTCAAACGATCAACAATAACCCAAACGACCTCTTAACTACCAACGGTCCTTGGCAAAGCCTTGACAAAATCCATAGAAATAGATTACCACTTCCATAGTGGAATATCCAAAGGTTGTAGCAATCCACCGGGCCTCTTGTGTTCGATTTTCACTTGTTGGCAAGTAAGACATCTTCCAACATAGGACACAATATTGCCTTTCAAATTCGGCCAGCAAAATTGTAGCTTCAAGTCTTTATACATTTTAACACCTCCGGGGTGAATAGAATAAGGGGAAATGTGAGCTTCATCAAGAACTCGCTTACTCAAGTCGAGATCATTAGGAACAAACAAACGGTCATGAGGTCGAAGAACACCCTAGTCATTGATGATCATTATTTATATACATATTTTATGCCTCCCTTAGATGCATTTAACTTGATTTACCGTCTTTCCTTGCTCATTTCTATGCTATTTTAGCTAGAATATCGATTCTGCCGCTTTTGTTATGTTTTAATTCAGATTGGATGCATTTGGAGCTTATTGAGTAGATATGGAGCATGGCGGAGGTGGATCGTGGAAAGATAGGCACGAAAATCAAGAAGAATCAAGAAGAATCGAGAAGAAAGACAAGAAAGGAAGAAAAGTGAAGAAACAAAGCCAAAATGAAGGCTGCTCGACCGAGCAGCCTACCTTGCTCGGTCGAGTCACACTGTGGTCATGCTCGATCGAGCAGAAGTACCTTGCTCGATCGAGCAACCTAATATTTCGGCGGTTTTCAATATTTTCCTAAACTTTAACATAATTAATTAGATCTTTTGTATTATAAAAAGAAAGCTCGTCTTTCATAATTAGACATGCTTCCTTATGCTTTTTAATGCTTGAATGCTTTAAATCAGAAACCCTAATTTAATTTGCTTGCCTCCGGATTTTATTCATCAAGACGATTGTCTTTAGTTCAACTTGTAATCGGTATTCTTCAATCTTTCTTCGTTATTTAATTTAATTGCCTTCTTGTTCTTTAATTATTCATTGTTCATCCTTTCATTGTTGTTAATCATGTTTACTTTAATTATTATTGTTGTTATTTATATTATTATGAGTAGCTAAATTCCTTTCTAGGGTAGAAAGGGGATCAAGGATTGTTAGAAGTGGTAGAATAATTAATTGAATTGCAATTGCATGGTTATCGTTTGATTATCGTTTTAATTCTAGTTGTTTGATTACTGGCCAGGATTAATTAACTAGTCTCGCGAATTAGGATTAACACCGACCGGGTTAAGACTAAGATAGGCTACGATAATTGAATAGAACTCGTTTAATGATAGCGATCTCATGTTAATCGTAGATCTAAAGGGCATAATTGAATCGACCGATCTTGTGACCTTAGATAACTTTATTGCATGATAGTTTATTACTCCCTTACCCCTGAACAATAATCCTAGTGAACCTAAGACCCTAGACTCTTAATCTTATTGTTTTCAACCTTTTATTACTAGTTGTTATTGCCTATTATTAGTTGTTATTAGTATTAGTTGTTATTGTTATTGTTATTATTTATTGTTATTGTTGATTGCTTTTAGTTTAGAACTCAATCTCAAACCCCGAATTGTTAGTTTAGAGACGAACTTAGTTTAACAGATTAGAATACTACCGCCTACCTGTGGATTCGATACCTTGCTTACCGCTGACTATTAGTTAGCTGTGAATTAAGTTTACTTTGATTAAGGTGACGCGACTTTACCTTTATCAAATTTGGCGCCGTTGCCGGGGAGGCAACAGTTTTCTGTTTGTTTCTACTTAGTTTGTCTTTTTCATCTCAGGAAACCTAAGTTCCTTGAGACAGTTCTCATCCTTTTTTTTAGTTTTTGTTTATGCCCAGGTGTTCTAGGTCCGTTCTCGTGCCCTACGATTCCGAACCACAGAAGACTCTCCGGTCTATACGAAACTTTTGGAAGGAAATTCAAGAAGCGGAAGACTTTAGTACGCTTGAAACAGTTTACGCCGAATTTGTCGCAGAAAAACCGTCCTTAGAAGCGGATACACCTATTTCTGCACCCACTACAACCATGCCTATTCTAGCTTGCCATTCGGAGCCTACCGTTGCATCTATTCCCAAGGGATTCAAACTCCCTACTACGGGTAATAGTACTTTTGAGATTCGCCCATCTTATATCTCTTTGGTGGAGCGAAACATGTTCGGAGGAAGCCCCAGTGAGGATCCTGCTAAACATATGGAGAAATTCACCAATTATTGCTGCTCTATTCCTTTGACGGGTGGGGTAACACAAGATCAGATCAAGTTGGTGCTGTTTCCCTTTTCATTACGAGACGGGGCAGAAGATTGGTTGAGTGAGTTAGATATGGCTGCACTTGGCATCACCGATTGGAATTCTTTGGCTCTTGCATTCTACAAAAGATATTTTCCGCCACAGAAAACCAATGCCATTCGAAGTCAAATCACAAGTTTCAAACAAGGTCCCAATGAGAACTTTAATGAGGCTTGGGTTCGCTTCAAAAAGCTTGTCAAGTCTGTTCCACATCATGGATTTGATACTTGGTTTCTATGCAACCAATTTTATAATGGGTTATATGATGATCAGAGGACGTTGTTAGATTCTGCTGCTAATGGGAGATTCCAATATAACACTACTGATGCCAATGCTTGGAATTTAATTGATGAGATGGCTACTCACACTGCTGAGTATGGGAATCCTAGGGGTAATGTGAGGAGAGGAGGTTCGGATAATGTAGTTACAGCTCAGTTGTAGGCATTAACTGCCAAAATTGCCGAGTTACAAACTTCAAAGTCCTTGGAAAATAAGCAAACGGTTCATGCCATGGTTCAACAAGAGCCAACCTGTGAACGATGTGGTACTATGGGGCATAATGTAGTGGAATGTATGAGTACGGTTGAGCAAGTCCTTGCCTTTCAATATTTTAAGCAAGGTACACCTTACTCCAATTTTTACATTGAAAGGACAAAAGAGCATCCAAATTTCTCCTACCGAAGTCAGAATGTTCTTACTCCTACCCCACCGCCACATCAACAACAAGGTTCATCTTATGTGATTCCTCAGAATCGCAGTTCTCAAGGTAATTACAATCGTTCCAATCAAGGAGGCCAACACTTTCAACAACCTCCACCTCCACCACCTGCAAGTAATGATATGGCGGAATTGAAAGCCATGCTGCAGAAGAGTCTTTTGATACAACAAAAGCAAGATGCTCAGATCTCACATTTGATAGCTCTTAACAAGATGGTTGATACTCAAATTGCCCAATTGGCAATTCAAAATCCACATAAATAACCATATAATCTTCCTCCTCAAGGACACCCTCCACATGAACAAGCCTATGCTATCACTTTGAGGAGTGGAACCCATTACAAAGGCCCTGAAATGATAGTGGATGAAACCAATGAAAGCTTGGAAGTTGCTGATCAAAGTTCGAAAAACAGCGAAAAAGGGGCTAAAATTAAGGGTGCTCGATCGAGCAGCACAACCCCCTTGCTCGATCGAGCAACCCTTGAAAAAGATGAAAATTCTGCTCGAAAAGTTCCTGAAAGTTCCTGTTCAGAAAAACTCGATCAAGCACCCCTATGCTCGATCGAGCAACCCCTGATCAGGATGAAAAATCTTCTAATTCATCTTCCAAAGCCAAAGAAGCCAAGCCAATTACCATTGCACTTCCCTTTCCGCACCGCCAACATAAATCCAAGCTTGATAAACCGTTTGGGAGGTTTATGGAAGTGGTCAAGAATCTGCAAGTGAGTGTACCTTTTACCGAGTTGATTACTCAAGTGCCGGCTTATGCAGAGTTCATGAAAGATATATTGACAAGGAAGCGGTCCTTTAATGAAGTGGAGACGGTTGCATTCACTGAGGAATGCAGTGCTGTGTTGCAATCCAGATCACCACCTAAGCTAAAGGATCCAGGGAGTTTTTCTATTCCTTGTAATATAGGTTGCTTAGCTATCGATAAAGCCCTTTGTGATTTGGGGGCTAGTGTTAGTGTTATGCCATTTTCTATATGCAAAAACCTTAATATGGGTCAACTTACTGTTACAACCTTGACCTTACAAATGGCCGACCGTTCTATTAAACATCCTTTGGGGATTTTAGAAGACGTACCGGTTAGAGTAGGGAAATTTTTCATACCAGTTGACTTTGTTGTCTTAGATATGGCTGAGGACACCCAAATTCCTATCATCTTGGGACGACCATTCCTCCATACTGCGGGGGCAGTTATAGATGTTAAGAATGAGAGACTTACACTAACAGTGGGGGATGATACAATCACTTTCAATTTAGACAATGCCATGAAACACCCCATGTTAGAAGAGACATGTCATAGAGTCGATATTGTTGATATAACTATTGATGACTGTCTTTCTTTATGTTTGAATAGGGATCCTCTGGAGATCGCCTTAATTTCCAGCACTGCTGAAGCTGGAAGCTCACGGAATGAAGAAGGAGTTGAGATGGAAAAACTTGTGACAGGAGAGGACTGCAAGGCACAAAAGGTTTATACCTTAGGTAACCCCCCTAAGGTTACCGAGGTAAAGAAACCTGAACTTAAACCCCTCCCCTCTCATCTTAAGTATGTTTTCCTTGATTCCCATGTGATGAATCCTGTGATTGTCAGTGCTAGCCTATCTGAAAGCCAACTTTCTGATTTGTTGGTAGTTTTAAAAAGACACAAAAAGGCTATAGGTTATAGCATTGACGATTCACAAGGTATTAGTCGTGACTTTGGTATGCACCGTATCCACTTAGAGGAAGACCATAAACCTTGTAGGCAGGGTCAGCGTCGTTTGAACCCCACTATGCAAGAAGTGGTTAGAAAAGAGGTGCAGAAATTGTTAGATGCAGGAATCATTTATGCTATTTCTGATTCAAAGTGGGTCAGTCCTGTTCAGGTAGTCCCTAAGAAGAGAGGGACTACGGTCGTCACTAATTAGAAAAACGAGCTCATATCTACTAGACTAGTGACTGGGTGGAGGATGTGTATTGATTATAGGAGGCTGAATGTAGCCACTAGGAAAGACCACTTCCCCCTTCCCTACATTGACCAAATGTTAGAGTGTCTAGCGTGTCATAAATATTTTTTTTATCTAGACGGCTACTCGGGATTCTTTCAAATCCCCATTCATCCTGACGATCAAGAAAAGACTACCTTCACATGCCCTTATGGTGTCTTTGCTTAGCGAAGAATGCCTTTTCGGTTATGTAATGCCCCTGCCACCTTTCAACGTTGTATGATGGCTATATTTTCTGATTATATCGAGTCTATTATGGAGGTCTTTATGGATGACTTTAGTGTTTATGGGACCGATTTTGATAGTTGTTTAGCTAATCTGACTAAGGTCTTGCAACGTTGTGAGAAAAGCAATCTTGTGTTAAACTAGGAGAAGTGCCACTTCATGGTAACTGAAGGGGTGGTACTTGGTCATTTGGTGTCTGGACGAGGCATCCAAGTGGATAAATGTAACAACCCGAAAAATACCAATTTTTCTAGTAAAAATATTTACTAACACTTTTCAGTAGAACTTAAGTTTTTAAAATTGAAAATTTTGTTCCGAGTCTTATTTTGAAATTCCGCGTTCGTATTTGGAATTTCTGAGGGATTTCATGAAAAGACCGTTTTTAGTCATCTTTGACTTTTCTTGACTTTTAAGTCGTCTTTGACTTTTTATTGACTTTTTAAAAGTCGTCATTGACTTTTCTTGACTTTTAAGTCGTCCTAAACTTTTCTTGACTTTTAAGTCATCTTCGACTTTTCTCGACTTTTCAGTCAACTTTGACTTCCGTTGACTTTTTCCCGACTCGCTCATAAGTTTGAAGACCGAAATTTTATTTAAAAAAATAATATTTTTGATTTATTTTTATTTAGATTTATTAAGATTTATCATAATTTAATATAATTATTTTGAATTTATTCGGAATTTAAAGAATAACGTTTACGGTTTTAACCGAACGTCATTTAACTATTCCCGACTCCTCGTAAATCTCGTAACAAATTCAAAACTCGACTTTGGCATGAGTCACACGCGCGTGTCATCGTTTTCCACTCACAATTAGATATTTTAATTATATTGATTAAACTAATCAAAATATCTAGATATTTATTAACTTTATCGATCAGTTAACGAAAATTACGCAAATCGTTTACAAAACTGATCCGACTTTCACCATACCACACGGTTTTCTAGGTCCTCTAAGAGGACTAGATATTTGTCTTTCTTTTGATTATAATAACATAATATCTTGATATTTAATTTAATTATCTTAATATCGAATTATATTTAATCGATTACCGTAAAATAATTATTAATCGCGAGTCAATTCCGTAACAATAATTTCAAAACCCGACATCCATATTTGCCTATATTTACACGGCTCACACAACACTCCACTCACTAACAACTTTTCATTTTTCAACAAATCAAATAAAGATCAAAATATCACTTTCTTTAATCGTTCTTCATTTGTTCTTCGTGTTCTTCAATTGTTCATCATCGTTCTTTAGCAAAACCTTCATAAAATCTTCATTTCTTAATTAAATCCGTCCTAACTTATATTTCTAGACTCTCCTCTTCGCTCCCCATCTTCACGTACGGTTTTATTTCAATTCCGACAAAATCGTTTTCAACACTTTAATTATGGAAAATCATATTTTTGTTCTAATAATGTTTTCCTTGTTATTTCTTAAAGGGGAAGATTTTGAAGACGAGTTTGGAGACTCGTACATTTTGGGTGAAGATTAGTAGGAGGGATTCTTGGTTTATACTTCTTATTTTGGTGCTAATTGTCTTGTCTAGCTAAGGTAACGATTCCGAGTTATTCGACGGATATATGTTACATAGCTTTGGTTTTCTTTAGTTTTTGGTTCATCTTTAGTTTTTGTTCATATTATTATGATTTTATGATTTTTAGTTAGTAACATGATAAGTTGTTAATTTTATTATGTTGTAGGAATTTATAAATATGTTGGTGTTCTTGTTATATTTTTATGATTTCTTCATGATGATGATTTTTGTATGTTGGATGGTTAAATTGGTTGTTAAAAAGTGTTGTTTGATTAATTAAAACATGTAAGAAACAATTTGGGGTGAAAGGTGGTGGTGGCCGGAAATGGGGCTGTGAACCGGACCCAAAACCGGCCGGTCCAGGCCGGTTCAGACCCGGTCTGGGCTGGTCCATGGTGGGTCCGGGTTTTGGTCTTTGGGTTGTGTCGCTGTTTGATTGTTATGTTGTTGTTTTGACGGGTTTTAATTATGTTAAGCATGCGGGAAATAATTAAGAAACGGTTTTTGTAAAAAGTGTAAAATCTGCCAAAACATCCCATTTAGGCCCGTGGGCCCAGTCCAGGCCCATGTGGGGTCCGGCCCAACTCAGCCCGTGGGTCCCACTTTGGGACTTGTGACGGTTTGTGAGTTATCGTCATTTTTATCGCGTTTTGTAATAATTAGCAAGCGAGAAATATTAATAAGTAAAATATTTAATTAAAAAGGTTTTTCATTAAATTATTATTTCTCACTTGTTAGATATTATAAGACGAGATCGTAGTTCAATTTAATATCCTTTTAGTCAAACGGGTTTTTGGTATGATAGAATAATTCACATGTTAGAAGTCTTAATAAAATAACATGAAATGAATCTGTTGATTTTATGTCTATGTGGAAAAGACTCTGTTTCTAGCCGGGTTGACCAAACGGGTTTGGTCAAACTAAGAACTAGTCAGCCCCGTTTTGACTGATGACCCGTCGCGGGACTCGGGTCGGGGATTTGTCTTCAAGTAAAGTTGTATTTAATTACTGAATTAGCCTTAATAGATATGAGGCGATATGATATTTGATTATTATTTATATGCACTTATCCCTGATAGGATGTTTTTCCCGTGACTGTTTGATTATATGGTTGGTGTCGTGTTGACTAAGTACCCATAGAGAATTATGAGTAGATGGCGTCTTGACCATTCTAATTCTAGATGAGTATCTTGGACCATGACATTGATAGGTCCGTACTGTCTTTAACGAGTATATAGTTCATGGTTAATAGCTTTTGTGTCCCGGCTTGGTGGGGTTATATCCAAGTCGGGGCATGGCATCCTAAGAGTTCCGCTTTGGGAAGGGAGCCAGCTTAAGTACTAGCCATCTCTGCTTAGGGGTCGCCTAGTAGAGTTTCTCATAGACGGTTATGTCATGGGACGGGGAATGGAATAGCTGTTGTCGCTAGGTCTGATCAGTCTAGGACTAGGATGTTTTCCTACCTTGTGGTATAGCCTCGAGTTACAGAAGTCTTCTATCGACTGTTCTAAGAACTTATGCCTGTTTGTAGAAGTCTTGGTCTTTCATGTTTGTATGATTCTATGAGTTCTAGAAGGTGAGATGCAAGCCGGCTAGGATTGATAGAGTTTGGATTAACGGTTGTTAACTGATTCACCTGATTACGTGTTGATTAGGGTTTGAGTGTATCAGGGCCATGTTACGTGGTAACCGCTGAGCCAGCATACCAGCTTCCCTACCTCGGGTTATAGTTTATTATCGGTTTCACATGATAGCTTTCATATGCTAGGTTATATGTTAGTTATTTGTTTCATAACATGAAAAGCATATCTTATATGTTAAGTTTTTGTATTTTCCATATACATTGCTTTTATGTTATTCATGTTTAATTAAACTCGACATTTCGTGGCTGGGAGAACTCGGATTTACTCCCCACTGACTGTGGCTTCCGTGTTTATATTTAATGCGGTCGAACAGGTGGTGATGCATACTTTGGGTACATTGACGAGCTAGCGAGCGAATTATTTACCTTGGACCTATATTCGGTTCTTAGATTGTATATTATTATACACTCTTTTATTTCCGTATTTATACGGGAGATATGTCTCCCGTCTTGTATATTTCTTTTGTAGAATATTATTTCCGTTTTGTAATGACCCTTTTTATTTTATGACACCTTCGTTATGTTTTTATTATCTTTTATGTATTTAAATAATTTTTTTCTTTCCGCAAATTTGAGGGTGTCACAGTTGGTATCAGAGCTATTTTGCTCCCGACGCACGTTTGTGTACCCTTGTATAAC
>JAIUZE010046779.1:0-23719 GCA_022085475.1 Heliosperma pusillum
AATTTTGTACGACAACTTGTCTACTTCTAAATGTCCATTTGGAAAGGTAACTTTTTAACAACTCTTTGTCATTTGTCATACATATACGTGGTGTAAATGCAATTTCCTTGGATCTTAAAGAGAATTATATTTTAACTTATATATAATACTTTACAATAAAGTTTTATTCACCCTAGGGAGGTCAAACCTCCCCAAGTAATTTAATATATATAGTATCCATCTTGTATTATTAAGGCTCTTATGCAACAAATTTGATTTCGAATAATAACCGCCAATTTATAGATCATAGTTTTATTACTTTCAAAAAGTAAAATTTTTTACTACTATCCTGTAACCTTGGACGACTTATGAACATTTTCTTTTGTCTTTCTATCCAAAAATTAGTTTGTGGCAAATTTTCTCCCACTCTATCCTTTTGAAAATACACATATTTTCTTGAAGGATAGCACCATGAGACACAAACAGCTTTGTTCTCTAGGTTTAATGAGGTAAAATGCTCGTAATATCTTTGAGCGATCTATGGCTGACTTATTTGTTTAGAATTTGTATTCTAACTTCTCAATTGACTTGTTCTATCTAAGCTAAATACTTGGAACTTCATCCACGTCTTGTACAAATTTAGGGTTCTAATCCCTTCCATAACTCGTATGGAGGCATATTGGCGTTAAAAAGATCTTATCTTATGACTTATATGGATTGTAAATCCCCAAATGCGAGTTCATTAACTCGATTTGGACTATGCAATTGATCTTTCTTATTTCAAATAAGTTGTGATACTCAGTCACAAGTCCATAAGTGAGAATCCAATTCATAACTTAGGTGATTATAATGATCAAATCATTATATTTTCTCATATGATCAATTTGTTACAATACTTTATGTTTAAGCACTACTACAAAAACAGGCAATGACAACGGTTAAAAACCGTTGTAATATTAAAAAGCGGACGTTGTTAAAGCCTCCGTTGTTAACAACGGTGACGATTTAATGAAAATACCGTTGTGAATAGTTTTAACAACGGTAATAAGTCGTTGTTATTACTAGATAACTGTTGTTAAAACGTGTGAATAATTATGGTGGGAAAGATACAAAAACGATTCTCTTAAATGAAACCGTTGTTAAAGGTATGATTAGTTTTGGTGGGAAATATTATAACAACGCTATTGTTTTTCAAACCCGTTGTGAATATAGTTAATTACAACGGAGTATTTTAAACAAGCCGTTGTGGAAAGCTTTAATAACAACATGTATATCAGAGTAGACCGTTGTTAAAACGTGTGAATAGTTTTGGTGGGAAATATGTAACAACGGTCTGTTTACTAAAACCGTTGTTAAAGGTATGATTAGTTTTGGTGGCGGAAAGATTATAACAACGCTTTAATTTTTCAAACCCGTTGTGAATATTGTTAATTACAACGGAGTATAATAAATAAGCCGTTGTGGAAAGTTTTAATAACAACAGGTATTTTAGAATACACCGTTGTTAAAGGTATGATAAGTTTTGGTGGGAAATATGTTACAACGCTTTTAATGAATTTTGAAAAACCGTTGTTATTATTTTTATTATTGTTTTTGAAAAAATTGAAATTTGTTCCCATGCCACCAGTTAAAATCCTGCATAACTCAGCAGCAGTAGCAGCAGTACGCATCATAAACCAATTTCAGAAGCAGCAAAATGATATATCTATATATAAATCAGAGCAATTCATGTACAGGGCAATTCATGTACATGGCAATTCATGTACAGCAGCAGCAAGATGATATATACAACCAAAATGATATCTTTCAGAGCAATTCATACTTACAACTATGTAACACCCCGGCCCAAACCTTGGGTCGGGAGCGGTCACTCATGATAGCTCTCCAGGCAGTGTACATGGCCCACAGATCAACACGGGTCTTTTCCAGCGCATTTTGTTCTCACTCATGCACATCCCGGGAACCTTCCCAGGAGGTCACCCATCCTAAGACTACTCTCAGTCAAGCACGCTTAACTTTTTGAGTTCTTTTGCATGGACAACCAGAAAAGAAAGTGCACTTTGTTGATATGAGTAGTACTTACAATCCCTTTAAGCACTAGTCATTTAAACTTATCAATGGACCTCTTCAACAAATGTGGGGTGTTACAATCACCCCCACTTGAAGAACGCAACGTCCTCGTTGCGCCTGGGAGCACAACCGCTAACCCAGAATCCTCCCCCGCTAGGTGGGTGATCACAATGGAGCGTATAACAACTGCCTCCATCACCACACGGTCGCAGGGTTGCTCTGATACCATTTGTAACACCCCGGCCCAAACCTTGGGTCGGGAGCGGTCACTCATGATAGCTCTCCAGGATGTGTACATGGCCCACAGATCAACACGGGTCCTTTCCAGCGCATTTTGTCCTCACTCATGCACATCCCGGGAACCTTCCCAGGAGGTCACCCATCCCAAGACTACTCTCAGTCAAGCACGCTTAACTTTTGAGTTCTTTTGCATGGATGACCAGAAAAGAAAGTGCACTTTGATGATATGAGTAGTACTTACAATCCCTTTAAGCACTAGTCATTTAAACTTATCAATGGACCTCTTCAACAAATGTGGGGTGTTACAACTTGCTCTAATGACTTCTACAAATTAAAGTTCCCTATCTGCTTCCAAAATAATCTCAGTTTCATTTATTCTTTCTTACCATAATGTTCAAGGATGTATTTGCCCCACAAGTCCCTTACCTCGTCTATATTGTGCTTAGTGTACTCAGGGACATGTGGCGTGTTGAGTAAATATTGCGGATAAAACAAATAAAAGACATCGATCAGTAGGGTAACAACAGTATAGGCATACATAGCAACATCGATCATATATAGCAGAAAAGATATCAGCTCTAATAAAAAAAAGTAAATAATAGCTACATTAAACTACTAACTCTTTCTGGAATGCTGATATATCTTCGCCTAATAATCTCCAACATGAAACGACAAACGTAGTATCCACATTGGATGCTATCCGGCTGTTTAGGGACCTATTATTACATAAGAAACGAAGAGACGAGAAGGCAATTACCAATTAGTTTAATGCGTAATTAAAAAAGACAGATGTATATGCGTAATTAGTTTAATGCACTTAATTATTAGGGTATTGTATTTGCGCGTACGTACCCCTGTTATCGTAATAAAAGTAGGGCCATCATCAGAATATTCTGTCGGTTGATCGCCGATTGCTCTTTTCTTCTCAAAGGCCCTTTAAAAAAGGAAAGAGGCCGAAAGTCACATAAACTTACTTAATAATAATAAATGAAACTTAATATTATGTGCCAAATCATCAGTATTATAAAATTACTTTCTAATCATCTTCTTAAAGGTCTCGGATGGTTGTTTATGCAAAGAGTCCAACCAAAATACTTTCTTCTTGGTCGGATTGATCGCTGCTAGCACCCAATGTCTCCTAGATCGAGAGACACATCATTATTACCAAGCACAACATGCATCATAACCAAACATATAAAAATGCAATTGTATTTGGAATCGTAATATTAATTATATATTACCCGACTTCATTATAAGGGGCAAGAATGAGCTTATTGTTTTTCGCCAATTCCGCAGCAATATAATCTATACGTTCTTCATACGAAAACATTTCGATATGCATAGATAAAACATTTGGGCACAGGAATCCGTATTGAGCAAGTGGATTATTGGTCTCGGGGATCACAACCGAGTTCAAGTACCTACATGACGGTTTTAATTCCGATATTAAAAACACTATATCTTAGTCAGAATATTAGAATACTGCATGATTTAATTTATTAAGAAACTTACTTCATCCAAACATATAGGTGTGGGACATCAATCTCGTCAAGGCCAGCCCAAATGGCTAGCATTTCCCAATCCAGCATTGCTTGACATTCTACCCCTACAATATCATGCTCGAGCGGAATAATTATTAATTGCTCGCTTGCTATGCGTCTCCCAGCCTCCTTATAAAGGTCCAGCATCGTCACCGTTCGTACTTTTTCCATGTAAACGTTCCCATCATATTTAGTACGGGATAGACTCCTGACCTCTTTCAGCTTGGGGAAATGATGCGGTGTGCTACCTTTCACAACCTACATGTGGCTAACTAAATTAAGTTGCTCTTTCAATGATGATGCGATAGTAGAACTTAAAATATAAAGAGAGTTGATTAAATACCTCATCAAGTTGTTGTTTTGACGAGGTAGTAGAAAGATTATTGTCTATTGAGTTAGACTAATCCATGTTTTTTGTTACCTACAAATCAAAAATATAACATATAAATTTCACTATTTATGAAGGTGATGAACAAAGACAAAAGGCTGGTTAAATTAGATGTATTTTTCTAACCCCGGCTACATTCTGTTGAATTTTTTGTTCACGAGCCAGGAAAATGTGGCTATTAGGCCATTGGACAAAACAGTGGACCGCATCTGCCAGAACTAGAAGGTCGTCACGGACTGGGACGGGCAGTTTACGGGTTTCACAGCCCTTCGCGACTAGCGCTATCTCCACTTTTGCATGATTTTGCAAGAGTGGTACGCCATGAACCAAGATAGTTTCTGCTGAGTCATTGGGCTTTGGGTATATCATGAAACCCCGGGCAACACGAACCAAATCCTCGGATGAAGGGTCGGCGAGAATAAATGACCGCTTGTTTTTGGCCTGAAGAATACACATTATTTACTAAATACCAAAATATAATAGACTGTCACTTTGTGCGTGATAAGCAACAACAAGGGTTTTTGAAAACTCAGCATGTTCTCTCTAGTATTCTTATGATCTAAACCTCTTCTTATATCATCTTCATACTAACTTCTTATATTCTACATACCTCATTATTGTCACCCGTCTTCTCAGCCGGCTCCTCAAGTTGCGTCCCCTTTTCAGAGTTATTTACCTTATAAAATTAATTAACCAATCAAAGGCATGCAATGGCTGCTGGAAAGAACAAATGCAGAGGTTCAAAATGGTTAAGTCGTAGTTACCTTATCGGCTTGAGGTATCAAAACCTCAGCAGCATTAGGTACCTCACCCGTCTCCTCAAGTTGCGTCCCCTTTTCCGACTCATTTACCTAATAAAATAAACCAATCAAAGGCATGGCTGCTAGAAAGAACAAATGCAGACAAAAAAAATCATATTTACCTTATCGGCTTGAGGTATTAAAACCTCGACAGCAGTAGGTACCTCACCCATCTTCTCAGCCGTCTCCTCATGTATTGGCAAGGTAGTAGTGGCTGCCTCTTGACAAATCTGTTGCACTAGTAGTGTCTGCCTCTTGGCAAATCTGTTGCACTACCTCACCCTTTTTAATGACATCCTCCATCATCTTCCATTCTTCTTCGGAAGGCTTGCCTCCAGAATTCATCTTCAGTATCACGGAGGCCAATAACTGAACCTGCACGCCCAAAATGTAGAATCAGCATTTTGTTAAAACAATAACATGTGAATTTTAAATGACAATAACAAATGGTACCACGTCAGCCTTCCCCTTATTTTTCTTCTTCTTGTTCGAGCTAGTTGTCCCATAATATTTCGTGACTCCGACATGTAATGGGACGCCCCTCAATCGACCTGGATGCTCGGGACGGTCGATCGCTTTAGCAAGAACGTCGTCACGACCACTCGGAGTGAATTTCCCTTCCGCAACCTCCTTCAGAACATTCTCCTATAATATATTAAATAAACTTAATTTTATTTTTGTTACTAAAATAAATAGATAGTCAGACATACAAGAATTAAACAATAAAGTTATTAAAAACCCGTCTTAATAAAATAATACTTACTATGTTGGCCAAGACTTCCTGATCATATTCGTTACATGTCGGGATCCTTTAGGCGTGTGCCCTTCTTTATAAGTTACGTGCCGATTCAAGTCGGTCACTCCCTTTGACACCTACACATTAACTCAAAAATAATATATGTATACATGTATATCAAGTCCAAGTATGATTAAAAAAATCTAATATATAGATGCTACTTACGAGATTTTCTTCTATCAATCTGTAACCGCCTCGAGAACCATAATATACCCCCCGCTTCTGTGAGATGTTAGCACGATTTCTGGCGCTAACGCTCTTCAAATCATATAAACTCGCAAGTAGATGAGACAATTAGAAAATTATAGATACAAGTAGAGTTTTAGAAAAATGTAACCTGAAACTTTTAGAAAAATGTAACCTTAAGTAGAGTTTTACAAAAATGTAAACATATGACATGGATACTTAACCTGAAACTTTCCAGTAGCTCGTTTCGCCTTATAATTATCCCATTGTTGCTGAGTGATGTGGGGGTACTTTGTCGGTGGGCTCTTATGCATCTGCCCCGTCTCCTTGTCCACATACAAGTGTAATTTGGCAAGGTCACACCTCCACTGCCTTAAGACTGCCGCTGCCTTACGTAATAGATACTTATCATGGCAGTCGGGAATATCGAAAGCTTCCTGCATCATCATCATATATACTAATAAGCGGCTGTCTAATATCATCAATTTATACAAACCTTTATACGGCTTCCTGCCTTATGTAATAGTAACTTCTGCAAAATAAAATGGTGTTTAGCTAAAGATATTATCATACCTTTATACGGTTCAAGAGTAACTTCTGCAATGCAGGATTTATATTCCTGAAATCATCTAAATCAATAGGTGCAAACTGTTTGGTTGTAACTCCAATCCAAGTGGATAAATGGCCAGCATTTGGACCAGTAGGAAGACTTTTCACACTCCATTTTATTTCCATCGGCGTTTTTGCCGCTATAGCTGCAAGGGCTGCAGAGCACTTCGAAGCACCCCTCTCACCAGGCTTATCCCCCTTATCATTGTTTTCTACTCTTTTCCGTTTTTCACCCATGATAATCCTAAGACACTAAGACCTTCAAAAGAAATGAAATAGTAACAGAACAGAGTCATGTATACATCGATTCTAAAACCCTAAGACCTTAAAATGAATGAAATAGTAACTGAACAAATAAAGAGTCATGCAGAGATTCTAAAACTCTAAAAACTTAGAAAGGAGTGAAACTAGATGATAAAGAGAACGATAAATAGAAAATGAAAACAAAAAGATGAACTTCAATCTTAAAACCCTAAAGACGAAACACAAAAATTACCTGATAAAGAAAATGAGAACAGGGTGATGATAAAGAGAACAGGATGATGATCACGAGTAAGAGGAGGATGATGATGATAATAAACAAAAAGATTTGTGTTGTAAACGAGGATGATTGTAAACGAGGAGGATGATGATGATAATGTACGTGATTGTAAATTATTTGTGTGTTTAATTTACTCTATAGGACTGTAAATTATTTTTTATTAAGAGAAACTATTGACAACGGTTATACTAAAAACCACCGTTGTTATAGAGTAATGACAACGGTTAAAGAACAGACGTTGTAGAAAGTAATAACACTATGACAACGATTTCTTTAATATGACCCGTTGTTGAAAGTAATAACAACGGTGATATTATAAAGAACCGTTTTTATAGATTATGTGTTTTTTTTTTAATTTTTCAGATACGCGCGCGCGGTATTAAAATTTGAGGCACGAAAATAAATTCATTAATTACGTTTAATTTATTTAACTTTGCTCTAAATTTAATTTAATTTATTTTACTTTGCTCTAAATGTTTATATTATAGGCGTAAGTTACGTTTAATTATTAGCTCGGATCGGGTTTGGCCTGGGAATCAATTCCGATCGGGTTAGATTCGGCGGGTTTGTAATTAATAACTTTATCGATCGGGTTATTATATATTATTAGTTTGGGTCAGGGAGCGAGCGAGGGTCCTTTCGGCTTTCGTGTCTGTTTCGGGAATGTTTATAATTGGGCGGGTCGTCGATTATTTCCGGGTCAAGCGGATGTGGTATATATATATCGAGTCTAGTGATTCTCGAATCAGGTCATTTTCTTTTTAATTAAGGACCTGGTTATTATAATCATGCATCACTAGCTAACCTGAAACTGATCGGGTGGCCAGTTACGGATCGGGCAATCCACTATCTAGAGCTAGTAGCTACCTCGGGTCGATCGCTTTTGGGTCGGGGGCACGTGTCATTAACCTCGTACTACTTTGCAATAATTTTTGATGATAATATTGATGATATATAATAATTAATGATGACTTCCGGATCTTTAACCTCGTACAAGCTACTTTGCAATAATAACAGATTCATCAATGCACATGCAAGTATTATATATACAAGTCAATGTTTCCCAAATTAAATAATGATATGGGGTCGATCGACTTCGTTCAAGTACGCTAAAAGGGACGGATATATTGATGCATATATATATATATATATATATATATATGCTCAAATTAATTTAAAAAGGACGGTTTATTGCTTTTTTACCACCTATATATAATATATATATTATTGTGTACATACGTTTTATCAACAAATAAATGGTTAATAGGCCATATTCCGATCTGGTTAGATTTGTAGGGTATGTAACTTTACCGGGTTAATTAGTTTAATTGGGTCAGGGAGCGAGCGAGGGTCGTGTCCTTTCGGCTTTCGTGTCTGTTTATTCGTGTGTACTGTCTGTTCATTTAATTTAATTTAATTCGATCATTTAAATGTTAATATGCTAGCGGATGAGGTTATATATCGAGTCGGGCCGTTTTTGCATCACAAACCTGAAACTGTCCGACCCAAAATTAATTAGCTAGTATCGGGTTATTTAATTTAATTCGATAGAAATCTTTATTTATTATCCGCGTGATGATTATTTAGTATCATTTTCGGGTCGGATCACTTTTAATTATTAAGTATCATTATTAGTATACGTGTGTTACTTCAAAATAACCCTAAACCCTAAAACCTAAACCCTAAACCCTAAACCCTAAACCCTAAACCCTAAACCCTAAACCCTAAACCCTTTTTTATATACTTCTATATATATCTAGTAGATTATCGCTATTGATCAAACATCAAAATATTGAACATCAACGGAATTAATCATATCAATTCAAACACTTTAAACAACATTCTTTCTCATTGATTTTATATTAAAGTACATTACATTCATCCGACATCAAATAAATAAAGATGTTAAATAATCCGGAACAATTTCGGTTAAGAGTAAAAAGCTTTTCTCACACTGCCACCAACAATCCGGAACAATATTGATGATACTGATGACTTCCGGATCATTAACCTCGTATTTTGCAATAACAGATTCAATGCCTGCAAGTACACGTCTTGCATGTGGAGATAAGGTAGGACGGGTACAGCTCAACATATCTCTTGCGGCATCCAACCTGCGAGTATAAGGCCGACGTGGGTAGCCAGAGGACGATGATGATGACGACGCTTGGTTGACAAGTCGGACTGCTTCACGCCTCTTAATCCAATAATCCCTTCGATGTTCAATGGATCCTTTAATCAATGGGTGATGATCAGCGGGAACTACGGCAAGAGCCTCCTCCTCATCTGCAATCAATTTTGTAAGGGTCGTCTCATCGTTGGGAAGGTTAACTGCTGCCATTGATGATGTTAATTTTTTGAGTAATTAATAGGGTTATGTAATATTTAAAGGAGGGGTTTTGAGGCTGTATTTATAGAGGGGTTATGCTGCCATTGATGATGTTCAATGGATGCTTTAATCAATGCTGGTTCTGCTGTTACAGTTGTTCTGCTGTTGTTTATTCACGGGTTTGGACTGCAATATCTTTTAATTAAAAATAATAATATTGAGAAATAACAACGGTTATTGGTTAAACAACCCGTTGTTATTACTTTCCACAACGGTTTTTATGACCACAACCGTTGTGATATAGTAATGACATCGGTTAACCATAGTCGTTGTGATAGAGAAATAACAACGGTTATTTGTTAAAAACCGTTGTTATTACTTTCAATAACGGTGCATATTGCAGTAAGTGCATTGACTGCATAGGAAATGTAACTGCATATATACATTCACACATTTACTCAATCAATAACGTACTGCATGTGAATGTATAGTCGTTTTGGGATTTGTAAATGCATGTGATTCAATGCCTTCATGTGAACCAATGCATGCATGTGAATCAATAACTGCATATGACTCAATAACTCCAATCAATAAGTCTCTATAAATACAGCCTCAATACAAGGTTATCAACCACATACAAAATTTCCCAACTCCAATCAATAACATATTTGCTAAACCATACAAAATTTCCCAGCCTCAATACTAACAAAATGTCTGAAACTTTTACTAAACCATATGCTTGCATCATGAAACAAATGCCTTGTCATATTGAGGGTGGCTACGTTGTGTGTAAAAGCTACAAGAAACTCCGTGATATGCTTATTCGAAATGGCTACTTAATCAAGAAGATGTAGCCAAATTATCATCGCAGGTACTTTATAGGGGAACTCGTTTTCGAGTTTGGGATGATGGATGCTCATCGTGCGTCCGCATTCAAACTGGCAAGAATGTTTGACAAGGCCGGGCATGGGCGAAAAGATTTTATTGAGAGCACGGACCACCAGCCTGGGCCATATCTATGGGTGGCTTCCGAACATGACCGTCACCGTTTCCCAAATGGGGTCGACCTCGTTGAAGTGACCCAGGTAGAGCAGTGGGAAGGGTTGGTTCTGGCCGAGGCTGACCCGATTGATGCATATGCTCTAGCGGTGGCAGCTATCCGGGAGATTTACCCGGACTCAATTTAGTTTGTTGTTGTTGTTTGGTTGTAGTTGTTTGGTTGTTTTGGCGCCATTTGTGTGTGGCGCCGTTTGAACTTATTATTTAATAATATTAATGTTGATATGTTAATTTGTTTTTTGACTTGAGTTTAGAAGTTATTAAACTAATTCAATTCAAAGCTATTCAATCGATAAAGCCAAATTAGAGTTGAACTAATTCACAAATTCAATAATAAACGACATTCAGAAAATCCAAAATTCAATAATAAGAAGTAATTAAACATGGAGACTGTATAATGAATGACCAAAAGCTAAATAATTTGGGAATCTTCAACAATGACCAAAGCTAACAAACACTAAAGACAATACACTGAATTCAATAATAAGAATTGAACAATCTAGCTAGAAAATCTTAATAAGAAATAGTTGATAAAAATAATACCTGATTAATAAGGGAGATGATAATAAAAATCTTAATAACAAATATTGACAACGGTTATTATAAACAAACCGTTGTGATAGAATAATGACTACGGTTAAAGTAGTCTACCCGTTGTAATTAATAAACACTATGACAACGGTTTGTGATTAATAACCGTTGTTATAAGCAATCACAACGGGTATATTTACAACAACCGTTGTTGTTGCTTACCTTTATTTTTTTTTAATTATAATTAGAGACAGCAATATCATAAGCACTATACACTGCAATAATAATCAGCAGAAACCAAAAAAGACAGCAATATCATAAGCACTATACACAGCAATATCAGCAGAAACCAAAACATGGAGACTGTATAATGAATGACCAAAAGCTAAATAATTTGGGAATCTTCAACAATGACCAAAGCTAACAAAAACTAAAGACAATACACTGAATGCTATAAATTCAGAAAAGAATACTCACTGCAAATAAACCAAACCAAAACTATTAAATCACTTGTCTATTTTTGAAATGTCTCAAAATGTTGCTCGTCCATATCACTGTGTCCTAATGAATGCCCCAGGCCATTTGGACGATGGAAAATTTGTTGCCAAAAGCTTTACTTCTTTGAGGAATAAGCTTATTGAGCTGGGATACTCGGTCAGCAGAATTAAGGCACAATGGGCGCCTTGAGGATTAAAAGGGATACTACTCATTCAGTTTGGAACATCACTTGCAGATGCAGAATCAGCATTTAAGCTTGGCAATATGTTTCAACTCAGAGGCCATGGTAAGAGCGACTGGGTTGCTCCGAATAGATCAACAGTCGAACCATACCTCTGGGTAGCCACAGACGAGGACGCCGAGCTTCTGAAGAATACCGTGGACTATTTCCACGTGCCGTATCCGACCATCTTGAATGGTCAGCAGTCGGCCAATTCAAAATCGTCGATGCCTACAACCAGGTTGTGCTGTTTTCCAAGCAATGTACACCTAAAAATTCCAAGCAACGTCCTGTGTTAGATGTTGAGTGTCAAGTGTGTGTGTGTGTCTGTATCAGCCTATCATAATAGCAGTGTAATGGGATGGGAGGGGGCCTGTGGTCATGTATGATGCCGGGAGGGCCTGTGTGTCTGTATGAGCCTTTCATAATAGCAGTGTAATGGGGTTTTAGGGCCTGTGGTCTTGTATCAGCCTATCATAATAGATGTTGATCGAGTGTCAAGTGTGTGTGTCTGTATCCGCTATGGTTGTAAGATTTCCGCTATGGTTCCTAAATGCAAATTTGTTCGAGCTAATAAAGTATCAGTGCTTTACGTTTGTTATTACTATGCCGTTCCTAAGTTATTTAAAAAAATCAGAAAGATAGTTATTTAAAAAAATAACAGAAACTAAAAAAAACAAATATATAAGCTAATACCTCACATTATTAACCACCTCAGGATCGGGGACGTTTCTTGCCCGACATAGTTTCTTCGTTATTCCAAATACCTTCGCCATGATCATCACGCATATAGATGCTTTCAATGTTATCATGATCAGTGTCAACATTGTCGAAATAAGATACAGTGGAAGAGTGATCCATTCCCTCAAACACGACATCCTGATTATTATCCCCAACATTATCGGGTGCACCCCGTCTACTTCTTATAGATAGTAAAACAGACCACTTCTTATCCATAAGATCAGTGACATAGAACACTTGTTTAGCTTGGGATGCCATTATGAAAGGATCATCCTTATTATTGCCAACCTTATCCAAATTGACCAACGTAAATCCCATTTTATCCTTTCGAACACAATTGTTGTTGTTATCAACCCAGTTACATCGAAACAGAGGTATTGTGAAATCAATGTAATCTAATACCAATATTTCTTGAATAACACCATAATAAAGGCATTTTCCCCAAATAGGGTTTTTATCTTTTGAAGTAGCAAAGTGCATTGCCTCAAATTCAGAACTCACACCACTATTTTGCATTGTGCTCAACTCATCTTGCTCGCGGGTGTAAAAAGTATAACCATTAATAGCAAAACCGCTGAAAAAAGTGGCCCTGGCATTTGGACCTAACCCAAGACGTAGTAACCTAGGAGAGATGTCATCACCATACAAATTCTTATACTCCAAGACAACATTCCTAAACCACTCTCCAAACGTCTTCTTATGCTCGTTTGCAATCCACATCTCGCTCTTGTTTGGGTGATCGTATTTGAGCTCATCTTTGTGTTGTTGAATATAAGGTTGCACCTCATCTTCGTTGTTTAGCACATACGTATGTGCTAAATGTAACATGTCACGTGCCACAATTTTTTCAACCCGGCCCCTAGTACCTTTTCTGGTCATCCAGTCACTATGACGATTCTTTGGAACGCCAATTAACTCCTCAGGGGAGAGATGAGCGTAACAATATGCAAGAGCTTCGTCTAATATAGCACGTTCAGCAATACAACCTTCTGGACGATACCGATTAGATGTATAGTCCTTGTAGACTTTCATCAATCTTTCGAAAGGATACTGGTATCTCAAGTACACGGGCCCAAGGTACAAAATCTCCCTAACCAAGTGAGTGGTCAGGTGAATCATGATAGTGAAGAAAGAGGGTGGAAAATACATTTCAAAATGACAAAGAGAGGTGACAACGAGGTCCTGCAATGAATCCGCATCATCGGGATCGATGACTTTATCGCATATGGACTGGAAGAAGAGACAGAATCTGGTAATAGCATATCGTACCTTTTCAGGTAAAATGGAGCGAATAGCCACGGATAGTAATTGTTGCATCAAAGTGTGGCAATCATGTGACTTTAACCCGGTGAGTTTTAGATCTTGCATCGACACAAGGCTTTTGATGTTGGACGAATAACCATGTGGCACTTTAATTCCATTCAAGCATGCACAAAACTCTTTTTTCTCATTCCGTGAAAGGGTATAAGCTGCTGGCGGTAAAAATGTACCATTACCTCTCTTCTGTGGTGCCAACTCTAGCCTAATACCCATCATTTGCATATCTTCCCTAGCTGCGGCGTTATCCTTTGTTTTACCGGGAACATTCAGGAGGGTATTGATAATATTATCACAGACATTTTTCTCAATGTGCATGAAATCGAGGCAATGCCTGACCTCCAGGTCAGGCCAATATGGAAGTTTATCAAAAAATATGGATCTTTTCTTATACCCACGAGTAGACAATTTAGAGCCGTTCTTCTTCCCATATTTTATCTCTATATGCTTTACTTTCTGATAAACTTCATGCCCACTCAAAATTCTAGGAGGTTGACGATGTTCTTGACGTCCATTAAATGCTTTCTGCTGCTTGCGATAACAATGGTCAGGATCCAAGCCCCTCCTATTTCCCAAATACACATACTTATGAGAACACTTCAAGTATTCAGACTCGATATCCTCCCCACACAATGGACAGGCCTCTTTCCCATGCACCGTATGCCCAGAAAGGTCGCCATAAGCCGGATAGTCGGTTATTGTACACAATAACATCGCTCTCAAATTGAAAGTTTCATTCCTATATGCATCAAATACTTCTATCCCACTATCCCACAAAATTCGCAAATCATCTAAAAGAGGTTCCAAATAGACATCTATATTATTTCCAGGTTGTTTAGGGCCGGAAATTAACAACGACAACATCAAGTACTTTCTTTTCATGCACACATATGGAGGTAAGTTATATATTGCCAACACTACTGGCCAAGTACTATGTTGGGTACTCATGTTTCCATGTGGGTTCATTCCATCAGTGGACAGCGCTAGACGTAAGTTTCTAGGTTCAATGCCGAACTCGGGATACTTAGCGTCGAACGATTTCCATTGCATACCATCTGCCGGGTGTCTTAGCTTTCCATCATTTATTCTTCCAGTTTCATGCCAAGTTAACATTTTTGAATCATTGCTATTCGCAAACATCCTTATGAATCTTGGTATCACTGGAAAATACCATAACACCTTAGCCGGGATCCCTTCCTTATCCTTATAACGCCACTCAAAACAAACCGGACAATTGGTTAAGTTTTGATATAATTTTCGATACAATACGCAGTCATTTGGACATGCATGTATTTTCTCATATTTCATACCCACCCCTCTAATTAGTTTTTTAGCCTCATATGTCTTAACGGGAAGAACATTACCATCTGGAAGCATGTCGTTTATCAAGGCTAATAAACTAGTGAAACACGTGTCACTAACCCCATTTGCCCCCTTGATATTATACAACTTCACCACAGCCGACATCTTTGTGTACTTACAACCAGGGTACAGAGGCGCTTCAGACTCACACAACTTCTCATACATGTTGTCAAGGTCATCCAAATTAATGTTGTGATCTTCAAAAGCATTTGATTCATCATCTTTTTCTTCATTATCTGTAGACCCAACATTCAACTCGTCTGCTTCCAACTCAACATACTCGGCAAACTCGGGATCATCAGTTATCCTTTCGTATACCTCAAGATCATCTTCTTCAAAGTTATTCTCTTCCTCTAATGATTCCCCATGAAAAATCCAACGGGTATAGGATCGACTAAAACTATACTTTTCTAGGTGAATTTTAACGTCCGGAATAGCCATATACCTAATATTACCACATCTTTCACAAGGGCATGGAATACTAGAAGAACCATTCAAATTGTTCGCAACGACTTCATAAAATTCAGCTAAACCATCCTTATAGTTTGGGTCACTCATATTCGCAGCATTCATCCAAGTTCGAGTCATTTATCTACATTCGTAGTATATATAGTAAGCCAAGTAATTCAGAAAATCCAACTAATTAAAACTAATTCAATAATAAGCCAACTAATTCAGAAAATGCAATGTATAAGGCAACTAATTCACAAATAAACGAAATTCAGGAAATCAATAAAGAAAAATTATTAGAATACCTGATTAATAAGAAATAGCAGACGGAGATGATGACAAAGAGACGATCAGGGAGTATGTCTTAGTGTTTGTGGTTTTGTGATGCAGTATAATCGCTTTGTGTTTGTGTTTTTGTGTTGCAGTACAGTATTATTAGTGTTGTGTGTATTTTTCATCTTTATTAACAAATATTGACAACGGTTATTATTCATAGTAAACCGTTGTTATTAAATTACTTATTTACAACGGTTAAAAAAGTTATACCCGTTGTTACAACTAACAACAACGTACAACAAAATCATTTCCGTTGTTATTAATTTACGCCAAAATTTGCGCCAAATTAATAACACATTATAACAACGGGTTTATTCATGCCCGTTGTTATTACTTTTCCTTATTTCGCGCCAAATTAATAACAACGGATATAAAATAAACTGTTGTTATTAGTAAATTTATTTACAACGGTTATTTTAGTTCACCCCGTTGTTAAAACTAATAACAACATTCGAAAAACTAATACCGTTGTTATTAGGTTTAATAAAATTCCGCAGAAAAATAATGATCCATTCCACAACGGTTTTTCTTTATTTTCGTGAGTATGCGTTGTTGATGGGGCGTTGTTATTGCATGAATTTGTAGTAGTGAAGTTATTAACTTTGTATAAAGAAAAGTTTAGAACATAAATTCCATAAACATAATGACTTTGGTTTAAAAACAAAGCCATCATTCTAAAGTACACCAATTGTCTTTAAAAATGGAAATCGTAACAAGTTTCTATGTCTAACACGGAAATCAAAAGTTCTAAAACGACATTCAAAATAACTAGAAAGACAAATAGCAAGAACGTCAAGCTAATCCTTAGGTCTCCTCAATGTGGTGGCTACCTTAGCTCACTCATCTTGGAGATTCCTTAAAGCTTGCTTTGCCTTGTCTTTCTTCTCATGCCCTTAATCTAATTATAAGGATGAGAACTACAACTTATATCAAAATACCAAAGTTGAGATTAATATCAATAACATAAAAATCCGGGAGAACTATTATCTACTGGAAGAACTCGTCCAGTCTTAATATCTCCCAAATATCTGGGGCAAATACGTTTCCAATGGCCTATACTATTACAATAATGTCACTTGTCGTTAGAGGTGACACCCTTCTTAGACTTAGAATAACTATTCCCAATAGCCTTTCTTTGTCCTTAGAAGGTGTGGGCTTGTTCCCTTTGTGTCCACTCTTCTTGAACTTCCCTTTGCTTTTGTCATTTGATGTTCAAAACATCTTTGCTAGTGCTAGTATGGTAGCCCATATCACGCTCGGTTTGCACAACCATTTTGTGCAACTCATGTAGCGTCGTGGTATCGTTTTGCACGTTGAAATTCACCTTAAAATTAACAAACCCTTTGATACGGTTTAGGGAGTGGAGTATGCGGTCAATCACAAGTTGCTCAGGACTCGCTATTCCTTACTTCTTGAGTATCTCGACATGCTCAATCATTTGAGTATGTGGGAGCAAACATATTGACCATCCTTCATGTTTAACGTCGAAAAATTAAGAAGCGACCTCATATTGAATGATCCTAAGAGCTCGTGAAAACATGCTCACGAGTTTAGTGTAGATCTAATACGTGGAATTCATCTTTATGACATTCCTTTGAAGCTCGACACCTATAGAGAAGATCAAGACATTCTTGATCGTGGCCGATTCTATTTGGTAGGCCACCTTTACGGCGTTAGTTGACCTTATATTTAGGAGCGTTGGGAGAAGCTTTGGTGAGGTAACGAAGCTTACCATCACCTTTGGTGTCAAGGCAAAGTTGCTCATTCCAATTCGCGAAATTAGAACAATTATTTTCGAATTTGCATTGATCCATAAAGGATCTAAGCCAAGATACGGTGGTTAGTTGTGGTGCAGGAGTCCAACCTCGTTATCGTTTGCCGACATTGCGAATAAAACAAGTTTTGACTACAAAATATGAGATGAAAGAAATATCAACATTTATCGTTTTAAAATACTTGTAAACATTTTAAACAAGTTTGACATTTATATAATGACCTCTACCCAATTACATAAATTATTCGAAGACCCAAATCCTATATTAATTCGGGTTTATGTGAGCCACGGAGTCCACGACCTTTATTAATATTACTTGGTCGGTTAACTCTTTAACCGATTCTACCATTAGAATTCTTGGTCGATGAAATACTTTATTGTCATCTTTAGCCCGGAATACATGGGCCACGGACCCTAATCTTTCCGTTGAGGTCAACCAAATTTCGATGCAATAACGATTTATTGCCCCACTTACCCAACGTAATAAGTTTAGCACCTCGTTGAGCCGAACCTACTTCCTTACGAAATTGGGAGTTATGGGTTCTACTATTTGTTAAAGCTAAGTCTCAATTAATAAAATAGAGGTCAAGTCAATTTATATTAACTATCTCCTTTTAAGTGAACAAAATAGGTGAACTATCGATAATTTGTAATTGACGCGGTCGATTAACTCGATAAAATGCATGTGTGATTTAAGTGGCGATTTGGCATGCATGTGACATAAATAGAAAATAGAAAATAGAAAATCAAATAATCTATTTACAAACTCGGAAAACAACTCCTTTGGTCCCTTTAACTTCATATGCACGCCTCCCAAGGCTACCGTATTCCTTTTGGAACGTCTTTCCAAATGGCACCGTCTTTAGGAAACTCCGGGATTACAAAGGATATAATAAAATTACAAGGCTTTTCTATTATACATTTAAAAAAATTAAATATTACAATAAAAGTGATACGAGATCACATTAAATTACAACCGAATCAATATTCCCATACATTTCGGGTAATATCGATTAAAAACTAAGGCCATACTAAGACAAATTACATAATTCAAAAATTACATAAATCAAAATGACATTCATTCCTTCAAAATTATGCATAATTATATGTAAAATCATGCAACATTAATGTGCCAAATAGCCCTAATAATCTTATATCGTATATAAACCCGGTTTTATGGAAATGCGTGATAATACTCAATTAAAATCACAAATTAATAATTAAATCAAATTTAAGTCCAAGTTAATTACCATAACTGCTTTAGGACACAAAAATTTGTTTCCACTAATTATTTGACAATAATGCAACTTGATTTTGCATTATTGCTTGGTTTTGACCCTTATTAACATAACTTTTATGTAATAATTCCAAATTAAAGTTCAATCATTCATAAATTTTAAAATTAAAATTTTGAATATTCTGGAACATTTCCAGGAACATTTTTATGTCAAAAGTTTGGTCAAAAATTTTTGAAACATTTTAGAGAAAAATATAGTTGCTATTAATCGATTTTATCAAATAAAATACTAAAATCACACGAAAACTAATCTAATTAATTTTCAACTTATACATCTAATATGTACAATATTTATGCAACATATGATTATTTTCTCATGCCAAAAATTTATTTTAGCTATTTATGCCAAAATAATCACTATTTATGCCTTTTTAACTATTAAAAATCATAAATCATGCAAAATAAATCATATTTTTCTCAAATTTTACATACAGTAGGTAAAATATGCATGTGATACCATACTAAAAGTTGATGGCTATATTTGAAGTTTAACTATTTTTAGTCATAAAATGTTTATTTTACTAATTAAAATGTGTTTATTTAACCAAAAATCATTAAATAAAGCCATAATCTTCCATAAATCATCAGAATGACCTAAAACATTTTTAGGACCAGAAGGTATTTCATGCTTAAAGTTTCGTGACTTTATCATATAAATCACTAATTTTCTAGATTTATTTTGTTACCTTAACTCGTAAAAACTTAATAAAACCGATTGCATGCAGCATCCTATGCTCTGATACCAATTGTTAGTTTGTATACCTACTCATAATAATCTTCTTATGATTATGCATGCAATATCCTATGCTCGATCTGATACCAATTGTTAGTTTGTATACCTACTCATAAGACTCTTCTTATGATTAACTAATTAACTCATTAATTAGTTTTCAAGATCTAGTGCATGCAAACTAAGTAAAACAGAGTAGAGAAAGAAATTTTTCCTCACAATGTTGTTTTTGACGAAATGGGCACAAGAGTAAGACTCCTTCTTACTCTTGTTCTTGAGCTATAATGATTATAGGATGATCTCCTTAAGCTTCAAGTGTAGAAACTCTCCTCTTGTTGCACCTAGACTATCCCAAATCACTCAACTATTGATTTACTAGAAGAATAGTCAAGTACCCTTAAATAATATTAGTAATACAACTATTACTACACTTAGTAATATTGTGAATTTTGTTAGTAATATATGAACTTGAGTTTCTGAGAAACATCATTTAAAATACAACTTCTCTAAGTTGTAGTGTAAGAGAAGGCATGAGAATTCTAGTGGAAAAATGAGAACTTATTCTCATATAAAGGGGAGTGGGGGCCGTCGGTTTTGGGGCTTGAGAGGGGACAAGCATGTTCTTCTTTTCCTCTTACCCAAAACAATAGGGTAGGTTGTTAGGTATTGGGGGGAATGATTGTGTTTATGCATTAAACCACAAACTAATCACCACCGTAATATCAACCACCCATGACCGGCCCCTCCTACTAAAATGGACTCTATTTTAACATTTGTAATTTGTCATTTGTCATTTGTCATATGTGTGACATGTGACATGTGACATGTTACATGTAAGTATGCTTATAAATGTATATTTAACCAATTAAATACAATCTTATAACAAATAAATTACAATTAACATTTTAAGTAATAATAATTACATGTATGTAAAATGAGTCATCTCACATTTAGTCAATATAATCTACAACTTATTTTAATTATAATTAACTAAACATTCTTATCTCTAATGTTTCGCAAACATTATTCAATCTTAGTTATATAACAATTTAATTACTAAATTGAATCTTATTTAATCATATTAAAATAAGATATAAATCTCACTTATTAATTTATATTCATTCAATTCAAGGGATTAATTAATCTGTATCGCTATACAATTAATTAACTTTCATGATTAGGGAATTGTCCTTTCGGTGTGACCTCAAGGGATCAACTGATCACCACTGTCATACGATAGTAACGTCAAACTCTAGTAAGCAAATCGTTACCGATTAATATGGACCAGACGACTAAATTTTAATCATCCCTTAGTATTCTTGTTATTAAGATTTAATTAAGTAATCGCACTATTGTTTAGGAGACTTACTTCAACAGCCAAAGCCCCATCCGCTTCAAAGTTATCTCGATATTAGTGAAAACAGTCAGACTATCAGTAAGAGTTTGACACGTAAGCCCCATAGCACCAACTTTAAAATGTCGATCCTGAAAATGTTTTAGCAAGGCGGCCTTAGTAAGCCCATTACCATGACCATCCTGACACTCATGAATACTCGAAAAAGGACAATGAAAACGTATTAAAACAGGCATGATGAAGATAGTGATGGGCAAGGCACAAGACACAGGCTAATAATAGCCAAAACACAACAACCACGTGCATGGAGAATTGTGACAACCCTCGCGAATGCGGAAATAAAACATACAAGCATGTGATTTAATTAGCGGAAATACGGTATTTTAAAAACCTTTATACATGCAAGATAAATACGAGGAGTGTCAATTATTACAAACCAAAGTACGAGATATACTACAACAAGAGACGTAGTCTCTCCAAATGTTATCAAGGTAAAAGTGTTTAGCAAACAAGCTAAATAACGTCTAGAGGTGTTTCATCCAGGGACAACGCCCGCTAGCTCACACCCGAACCCACAATACCAAGCAAAAAGCCATCCATGCAAGCAACCTGTTCATCCATGAAAAACATGAACGCCACAGTCAGTGGGGAGTAACTCCGTGTTCTCCCAGCCATATCACATTAAACGTACATAAAAGGAAATACAAAAGTAGATGCATGCATATATAGATATACATGTGAAATACGATAAGGATAGATAGGTAAATCAATATATAATGAGATGAGCATATGGAATACAAATCCGGATCCATCATGTTATACAAAGACTCAGGGAAGACGCTCTTAGGCAACCGAATACGCTCACTAGGGCGTACATCTCACCGTTAGCGGTATAAGTTTGATAAGATTGAGACTCGACAAACAAACCATGCCAAGTCATACGAAGATCATAATAAATCAATCATATAATCATTCATCAAAACGTACCAATACATTGACGACCTCTCTCACGGTAGATGAAACGCACTAGCACCGTGTACATGGCAAGAATGATTAAAATCGCATCAACGGGATGCCATTTCCCTGAACACATACACGATGACATTTCGTATATGTAGACTAATTTCCTCCTGGTAGGACAACGATAATAATACGGTTCCTAGTCTAAACCTGGCCAGACTCTCGGAATAAACGTGTTCCGATTCGACAAGCGATGAAATTTCGCATCCAAGAATCGGTCAATCATTGACGCCGAGTACCCCAAATTCGGTCGATAATTCACGAAAGAGGCGAAAAAGAGCACAAGCATCAAAACAAGCGGTACGCTACATGCTAAAGACACCACCTCACAAGTACACAACATTTGACGGCCGGGTCGATCAACGCAAAGTGTTCGCCTCCCAACAACGTCGTCGTATGCCCACTAACACATGCAATTAAGCAGTAAGGATACATCCCCGTTCCAACATTCCAGCCTTACGAACGTGGAGGTAGCCAAGGGAATGAGAGTACAAAGCACATAAAAAAATAGTGCTTAAACCGTAACATTTGTAAAAACCGACTCAAAGTGGGACATACCAAAAACCGTCACAAAACATGTGATACGAGCGAATGAAATATCATATATTCGATACATTAATATTTAAAGTCACTGCGAAATTTTATACGATAAATGAACCATCGGAAATATTATAAACAAAATCGTAAACAAGAAATACAAAGAAAGTCCAGCAGGTGCCAGCCGGTCACGGGGCTCGGCTGCCGGCCACCCGGCTGACGCCAAGTATCATATGAAAACCAACATGAAATATCAGTGTGTCCCAGCCGGTCAAGGGGACCGGCTACCGGCTACCCAGCTGGGACCAAGGGGCACATAAGAAAAACAAGGAGGAAAGTTGAGGTGTCTCAGCCGGTCGGCTGACCGGCTGCCGGTCGGCCGGCTGAGATCAACTTCATGCATCAAACATTACGTAACATACAACATATACAGCCACATCCCCAGCCGATTGACTTACCGGCTGCCGGTCAGCTGGCTGGGGTCAACTTCACTCGAAAATCATCATTTCACTAAGGATTAACATTTAACAATTATCGATTATTATCATAAATCATCAATTCTCATATCGATTCTCAACAAACAACAAGTATCATCATCAACACAATTACTAAGCTTACTAATCATATTCTAAATACGATTCCTAGCATAGAAAACATGTAAAACATGTAAATGATATCGAGTAACCCTTCACCGTTACCTTTTTGCGTCTTCACTCCGCGTCAAGGTCCTCTTCAATCAAGAAGTAGTCTTTGTCGGGATCTTGGAGGTCACCACCTACGAATAGTTAATAAAAGATGAATATACTTCACCTAGAGAAACACGGAAAGTTTGAAAAGTGAGAAAGACGGTAATTTTATTACCAATACGGATAGAGGACAATAAGAGGGGAAGAATAAGACGAACTTAAGTGAATTTGAGCGAGAAATGAGAGAGTTATGACGATTATAAGACGGATCAAAATGGAAGCTAGGTTTTTATGGGGTTTTCTTAGTGAGGAAGAAAGAGTTGAGTTG
>JAIUZE010046780.1:0-31459 GCA_022085475.1 Heliosperma pusillum
AAAAGTTCATGATAAGGGGGAAGGAAGTCAAAAGGTCTTAGACTTCCTTACCGAACAGTCTAACAATAACATGAAGATGGGTCTAGGTCATGAATGCTATAGTCGTAGAGACCATGATAAATGCAAATCCACTCCTTATGACCGTGATTTCAGAAGAAGGAAGTACGTCAATCTTTCAGAATATCTGATTTGCAATTATTGTGGTCACAACGGTCATGTTAAAGATAATTGTGTTAAATATGTGAACGACAACAAAAATCAAACGGATTTTGTCAAAGAACATGACGTGTCTAGTGTCAATGAGTCTGAACCTGAATCTCAACGTGATGAGATTAGAAACAATGAGTTCAGGTGGTTTTATGACATGGCTTTCGATTACACATCTGTACCTTCAAAATCTAAACCTTATGTGAATCAGAAGCAGTCATCTAAACCTAATGTGCGTCGCAACAATAACAAACACTATAATAAACCTAGCAAACCCTATCCTAAGCAGAAAAGAATTGTCAAACAGGTATGGGTTAGGAAGGATCAAATATACAGAGTCACTAACCATAAAGGACCCAACTTAGCGTGGGTACCTAAAAGCTGTATTTGATTCTCTTGCAGGTAATAGTGAAAGAAAACAATCTATGGTATCTCGACAGTGGATGTTCGAGACACATGACTGGAAACAAGAATTTATTTCTTTCACTAGAACCCTTCAACGGTGGCAAGGTCACCTTTGGAGACAACAAGAAGGGCAACATAATTGGTGTAGGTAAGATTTGTATATCTTCTTCACATGCTATCAATAACGTATATCTGGTAGATGGCCTTAAGCATAACTTGCTAAGTATCTCTCAACTATGTGACAAAGGCAACAAAGTCGTTTTTCATTCAAATGTTTGTCGTATCATAGTTGAAGGTACTAGTAATGTTATCTTAGAAGGTCTACGTAAACGAAACGTGTATATGATTGATTTAAACAAAGTCACTACAAGTTCCTTTACGTGCATGAAAGTCACAGTGGATGATTCATGCTTGTGGCACAAGAGGTTTGCACACATTAGTCCAACAATTTTAAAGAAACTCAAGTCTTGGGATTTAGTTGAGGGTTTACCCTCAATCAAATTCGAACAAGAAAAGATGTGTGACTCATGTGCCCGTTGTAAACAAGTTAGATCTTCATTCAAACCGAAAAGAGTAGTAAGTACAGAGCGTCCACTTGAGTTGGTACACATGGATATATGTGGACCTATGAAAGTCAGAAGCCGCGGTGGATCAAGGTACGTATTCGTCCTAGTCGACGACTACTACAGGTTTATGTATGGCAATCGTTCTAGTACAAAGATAGACATTTCGATGAGTTTTGTAGTACTAATGAAGAACGCCCAAAAAAGTATGATACAAAAGTTAGTTTCCTTCGTACGGATCATGGCACGAATTTGATAATCAAGCTTTTATAGAATTTTGTAGGGAGAATGGTGTAGGACATAACTTTTCTGCACCACGAACCCCACAACAAAATGGTGTCGTGGAACGTATGAATAGAACATTAGAGGACATGGCCCGCACTATGCTTTTGTGTAGTGGCCTTCCTAAGAGCTTTTGGGCAGAAGCCATAAGTACTGCATGCTATGTGCACAATAGAGCTATGATTAGACCTATTCTTAAAAAGACTCCCTATGAACTTTTAAGAGGGAGAAAACCCAATATATCTCACCTTCGTTGCTTCGGGAGTAAGTGTTTTGTCCATAATAATGGAAAAAGTAATTTGAGCAAATTTGATCCACGAAGTGACGAAGCTGTGTTTGTTGGTTATTCTAATCATAGTAAAGCCTTTAAAGTTTTTAATAAAAGAACCTTGTGCATAGAAGAAAGTGTTCATGTTGTATTTGATGAAGATAATGTGCCTGAGCAAGTTGAACAGAATGAAGAAGAAGACATGAATGATCCAGACTTTCGCCTTTCAAGGGAAGACGAGCCAGATAATAATTAAGAAGTTATTGAAGGAATCAATGATGAACTTGATAAATCCGCAAATGACCTTGAACAGAGAACTGAGACAATTGTTGATGATACGAATGTCTCTTCTCAAAACAAGGAAAAGGAAACTGAAGTTATAGCTGATGATGCTATAACTTTGAACCATAACCAAGATGGTGTAATTGAAGTTGTACCAACTTCAGCTATAACCCCAGAGTCCAACTCAGGGGGGAACCAATCTTGATTCTGAATCATTTGAGGAAAATGAAAGTTCATCAGATGATGATGAGCCTAGGAACTCTAAGAAATGGAAATATAAGAGTTCTCATCCTATGGACAGTATCCTAGGAAGTTTGACTAAAGAAGTTCAAACTAGGCGAACATTAAATAACTTTTGTTCATTCTATTCATTTCTCTCTACCATAGAGCCTACCAATATCAAGGAAGCTCTTGCAGAATCCGACTGGATTGTGGCTATGCAAGAGGAGCTTCAACAGTTCGAACGCAATAAAGTATGGCACCTTGTGCCACGACCTTCTAATCGAACTGTGATTGGTACTCGATGGGTATTTAGAAATAAATTGGATGACGCAGGAGTTATAGTTCGTAACAAGGCTCGATTGGTCGTTCAAGGTTATAATCAACAAGAAGGAATTGATTATGACGAGACATTCGCTCCAGTAGCAAGACTTGAAGCTATTCGCTTGCTCATCGCCTTCGCAGCTCACAAAGGAATGAAATTGTTCCAAATGGACGTTAAGACTGCATTCCTTAACGGTTATTTGGAAGAAGAGGTTTTTGTTGAACAACCTCCTGGATTTTTGAATAGCAAGTTTCAAAACCATGTTTTTAAACTAGATAAAGCTTTGTGTGGTTTGAAACAAGCGCCTAGGGCTTGGTACGACAGATTGTCAAAATTTTTATTACAAAACAATTTTAAAAGAGGATCTGTCGACAAAACCCTATTTCTAAAATCTGAGGGTTCTGATTTACTTGTTGCACAAATTTATGTAGACGATATTATTTTTGGTTCTACTAACAATAAATTATGCAAGTATTTTTCAGATCTTATGACCTCAGAATTTGAAATGAGCATGATGGGAGAATTGAAATTCTTCCTAGGATTGCAAATTCAACAAACAAAAGAAGGGATAAAGATTCATCAACAAAAATATGTCAAGGAGCTAATCATAAAATTGTTGGAGCAAGTGTCCTCCACAATAGTGCATTTATATTATAAATCTCATTTTGGAATATTAGTGGGATGACTAGTATTTTGATACTCCACGTCAGTTGATTAACGTAAATCGATAACGGTCAGCTGACTAGAGTTAGACGTTATTGTCGTATGACTGCGGTAATCAACTGACCCCTTTCGGTCACACCTATAGGATGAGACCCAAACAGAAATCTAATTATTTGTATATGATACATATTAATTAGTACTTTACATATATATTTGATATATGTTTAGTTACGAGAGTTAATTATTGGAAATTGAGTTACGAACTCATTCCGGATAAGTTTATTAGTCAATTATACGATAATTGACTGAATAAATTTTACGTCTTATTTTAATACGATTAAATAAGATTTAATTTAATGATTAATAGTTAACTCATTAAATTAGTTGAGGTTATGCATATACTTTGAGGTAGAGGTAATTAGTTAATTATATTTACAAAGAGTTGTAAAATAAACTAACTAGGCATTGTGGGACCCATTATATATTGATATAATGATAAAATATCACTTAAAAGTTAAGTGTATATTATTTATTAATTTGAGTCATAAAATTGTTATATGATTAAATTAATCCTTAATTATACAAGATAATTAATCATGTGATTATAAGTATTTGTGGGACAAATATCAAAAATCAAAATGGACCACATGATACTAGAAGGTGCCGAAAATTGTAGTGTTGAGCATGATGATTGTTGTTTCTTGCCTTACACTACAACATGTGATCATGTCATGTTTATGACACATGATCATGTTCTAACTCACCTCTACACTCAACCAATTTGCATGGGATTATTTTAAGCAAAAATAAGAGGCCAAATAGGCCATGTTGGCCGGACCTTAGTGTCCTTAAAAGGACAACTTTGTTGTTCATTTTCACTTACTAGTTCATTCTTATTTTGTTGCTTATCTCACTACAAATCCTCATCTCTCTAAAACCTCTCAAATACTAATATTTCCTATTACTAGAGTAGTAATTATATCTAATATTAGTTCATCTTATCACTTGTGTTTTCTAGTCAAAAACTAAGTGATTAGTTTGGGTTCTCTCTTGGGTGCTTCTTAAAGGAGGTCTTCTACTTTGAAGATTACAAGGAGGATCATCTATTTCTTTATAGCACAAGATCAACAAGAAAGGTGTTTCTTGTTGTGCCCATATAACCGAAATTTCCCAATGTAAGGAAATTTCTTCTTACCTTTTATTATGCATTTTAATTTGCATGCATGTTACATAGATCTTTATTAAACACTAAATTAACAAGTAATTTAGTAACTAATTAGAGGAGTCTAATTAGGGTCTATGAACTTTCATGTGGTATCAGAGCTAGCTTGTAGCATGCATGTTGATTTTAAGCATTAAAATCGGGTTATACGATAACTTGAGTAAAAATCAAAAATTTATGTTAAAAATGGTTTTCACGAAATTTTCTGATTTTCATGCATACCTACTGACCTCAAAATGTTTGTGGTCAAATTTGGTGAATTTACGAATTAATTTGCTATTTATTATGATTTATGGCCTTTATATCCGAGTTAGCATGCGGTTTTATGTTAAAAGTTAACTAAAAATAGTTGCATGTTGAATCTGGCCTCAAATTTTTAATATGTTCTCACATGCATGGTGTACATATTGTATGTAAATTTTCGTGACATTTAGTCATGTATTGCATGGTTATTTATTTTTATTGGATACAAATCAATTTAAAGGAGTTATTTTGTTCTTAAAATTGAAACGAGACTTTCTGGAGTTGAAAATTTTTTGTACATTTTAAAATATTATTTATATCTTCCTGGTAAAAGTTGAAAATTTTTTTCATCATTTTACTATTTTAGTTGGTTTTTATTTGATAAAAACCGATTCTTATAATGCTATTTGTTCATAAAATCATTTCAAATTTTTTTTTGGGCAAATGTTTTTTGTTCTTGAGGTTCCTGGAATTTTTCCAGAATGTACAAATATTTTTGTTTCAATTTTAATGATTTTTAATTTTATTTTGGGTTTAATTCATAAAAGTTATGAATAAACCTCTTTAAATAGCAAATGCGATCAATTCAAACTAATTAAATACAAATGAAATTAGTGGGGAATAATTTTGAATTCTAAATCAGATTAGATAATTAGTTTGAGCTTAAATACGATTTAAGTGTTGATTATTGATTTTTAGTAGATAAAATTGATAAAATTCGTAAAAACCGAGCTAGAATGAACATGACAAGTGTTGAGGGTGATTTTGGCATGATTTTACAGCATTTTTATTTATGTTGTTGAATGAATGAATGTCATTTATTTATTTTATTGCAAGTTGTACCTAGTATGGCCTAGATTATTTTTAATCGGTATTACCCGTAATGTAAGGGAATACCGATTTGGTTGTAATTTATTGCGATTTCGTATCGCCGTTTTGTAATAATTAATAATTTCATTTTATAGATCAAATGTATAATAGGAATTTGCTATGTATTCATTTGTATTTTTGTAATTATTTATTGTGAAGACGGTGATTCCCAAAATCGGTGTTCCAAAAGACGGTGCCATATTGGAAGGCGTTCCAAGAAGAGGCAAGGGACCAAGGAGTTGGTTTCCGATTTGTAATCATCTAGTTAATTAGATTAGCTAGGTGGCCATACTAGGATTTAATTTGATTGCTTGCTTTATTTTTCCGCACATGCCAAAATCACCAACATGCGTTTTATTTATCGATTGTCAATTCAACGTTATTCAAAATTCACCGACTTAGTTCACTTATAGGGAATTAATAACTAAAATTGGCAAGACCTCTCACATAACTTAAAAAGGAATTGAGATTTAGCCTTACCAATTGAAGCACCTATGAATCCCGTGTTCATTAGGACAACCACAACGTGGACCTTTTTACCTCGGGTAAGTAGGGTGATACGATCACACGCCTAAATTGGGTTGGACTCAACAAGATAAGCGTTATCTTGGGACTAGGAGATGGGTTTAGTTGAAATCCGTCAACCGAGAGTTCTAGGAGTAGAATTAGTCAAAAGTTGACTTACCGTCTTTTACATAAAAGTTGCATAACATGTTCTTTTGTCTAAAATGCGGGTCTCGGAATCGCTTATATAATTTCGTGAGAGGTCATTATATGAGTGACTTGTTTAAAATTGTTTTACAAGTGAATTATATATAAGCAATGAATGTTTATTTTCCGTTGATATTTATGTTTTCGCGCAATGACAATTTTTCTATGAACTCGTAAATCCGTTCAATCGTGGAAAAGGTTTCCATTATTTTATACGGTAGCATTTTGATTGCAATCTCCGTTTAAACCACCGTAGCTAATGACAAAATGATTTTTTCTTTTGATCCTCATATTCACCATTGCAAATGTCTCTTATGAAGAGTAAATGAATAAGTCACACTTAGTCAAAAGCGTTTTGAATATTTAGTGACGCCTTCTTATAACAATGGTACATCAAATTTTTGCTCCAAAGAAAATATTTGTATTTTGGTATGTCGTCATAATGCTCCTTATCGAGGCTTACCTCAAAAGAGGCCAAATCAGTTGGGACGACTAGGTTAATCGATTTATTTGAAATCATGAATAACCATAAACCGTAGACACTTCATGAAAGTTTTATCCTTTTGAAGGTAAAACCGTGAATGAAATGAAGAATAGTCTTCATTATAATTCTAATATACTTGTCGAAGTAGAGATTCATGAAAGTAAGTGGGAGCTCTAAAAGGGATGTTTATATTCTTAATTGTTAAGAATAAAACGAGGTTCAAGAGTAGGTTGGCACGATGTTGACACAAGGCGAGGGAAAAAGGCAAGTCTATTTTGAATAGTAAAGTCAAAACTCAAGCAAGGTGTCGAACCCAACTTTTGACGATTCTATTTTACAGTGTAGGACACAAGAAAAGAATCTGCCCCAAGTTTTCTAAAGAGTTAGAAATTGGGTGTACTATTTTCACCCATAATATCTATATGATCGACATTTATTTGCTAAATACAATTTTTTGGGTATTAGATACCTATTATGGTTCTCATCAATGTATTCAATGCATATAATAATGATTCGTGCGACGACTAACCATAATTAAATGTCGACCTATAAGGGAAATATAACTATTGTAGTTATATTTTTATAGAGACATATAAAAGTTATAATGTGATCAATCTAGTTTTCAATTTAGAGGTGTACTTTAATAAACGTTGTTATGTACATGACTTCTAAATAAAGAATATAGTATCCACTTTTGTGTACGACACAAGTGTTTCACTTTTGTGAATGATACAAGCGTTGTATCTATTTATGCCTATACTTGGTCAATGGTTATCCCATTCCAATCAAAGGTAATTATATTCTTGACCTAAACTAGTAATTACTTGTCATATAGATTGAAAAAGGCTTAAAGTTGGTGACCCAAATCAAATCTTAATTCTGGATTGTGTAGCACATTAAGAGGCTAGTATTAACAACTATCCCTAAACCATCTGATTTTGAATCTTATGGTGTGTGCGCATCTTGTATTCAAGGCAAGATGATTCGTGCCCTTTTTTTGTTAAAAAGGAAATCGAACTAGTAAGTTATTGGCCCCATTACATAAGAATATGTGTAGTCCAATAACAAACACAACCAGAGATGGTAATGATTACTTCACTTTATTTACCGAAGATTTAAGTAGATATTATGGTTGATTCTACTTAATGAGGTGCTAAGAGAAATCTTTGAAAAGTTCAAAGAGCTTCAATGAGAAGTAGTTAACCACTAAGAGCATTAGATCAAGGACCTACGACTAAATCGTAACTATAAATATCTAAGTATTGACTTTGATTTTCACCAAAAGTATTGTGAAAAGGTTTCACAAGTTAACTTCTCTAACACACATTATTAGATAAGGTGTTGTTGAATAGAGAAACAGAACCTTATACGATATGGTTTTGTCTTTGTCAAGTCAAAATGAGCCATTTGACTAACCTTGGGATCTTAATATTTTGTCTGCTATTTCTTACCCACCATATTAAAACAACATTTAAACAGGTCTGATTTCATTCCATATACGATATGGGTAGGTAGCGTACCTAATTTATAAGTTATTTGAATGAAACGAGTGCTCAATAATCCCACATTGACCACGAGAACAAGCGTTTGTGACTCGTGATGCTGTCTTTCAATAAAAATACGATTATTTCTTGATAAGACAGAGTGGGAGAAAATGTTTCAAGAGCCACAAACTGAGCATATGGTCCGGAAAAAGTTTTCCTCATTGCTTGTTCAGTAGTTGTTTCTTCGGAACCTAGGAGGTCAGGTGGAATTTTATCGCTCCTTTATAGTGATGAATTCTAATATGCGACTTATAAAAGACTGTTTTTAGTCCCAACTTCTTGCTATGGCTTAGAGTCATACGATTCGTAATGGACTCCATGCATGATGGTCAGGTATGTGACCTGGTAAATTTTACTTGAAGAAGTACGACCTCTTCAATGTAAATTGATTTTTAAGATCGAAATTTGCATGGATGAACATTAAAATGTTTTCAAAGATAACTTGGTAGGCAAAGAGTTTTGCACCAACCTTAATTCTTTGATCCATTCGAATATACTTAGCGATTACAGCATATCATAATAGTATGATGCCAACTGGACCTCAAGAACCACCTTCTTGAATACGATTCTAGAAGAGGTAGTATATTTTATATTCACCGTGGGTTCGTAGATCCTAACTATCCTAAGTTAATTTACAAGCTTAAGAGGATGTCTTAAGTAAGCACTAAAAAAGTTGGAATTAGTGTGTCAATCATGTCATAAATATTTCTCGATATCTCGAGGAATTATGTTTATACATGAAGTTTAGTGGTAAAGATTAATATCAGTTTTCTCACTATGTGGAGACATTTGATCTTTTTTTAGATGATGGAGATTTTTGAGATTAGAATATAATACACTTAGATATCTCGATTTATGGAGATAAATCTAAAAAGATATTAGCATTGAGTCAAAATTTTTATATTGATAAGATCTTTGACTAGTTCAAGGAAGTTGAACACATCATAATTGAGTCCTTTTGCTTCCGCTGCGGGATCAATTATATACGCTTTGAGTATGACGAATCCGACATTTCGCATGCTTTGAGTATGACGAATCATTTGCAATCAAATCCAAGTGAGAGTCACTTGATAGCCATAAAGAACATCCTTAGTACTTGCGAAGGACTAAAAGATATGTTCCATGTGTTTGGAGTTTAAAATGAGTTGCGTGTAAGAGTTACACAGACTTCAGTTTCCAAACTGATCAAAGTGATTTGAAATCACGAGCTGGTTGTGTTTTATAGAAGATTTATCTGTTGGAAGAGCTCCAAGCAGAAAAGACTATTGGAAAGGTTCCAAGTAGGAGTGATATTTTAAAACATAAATGTCATGTATCCGCTGGAAATGTTCCAGGCAGTTTACCATTGCGGATTTCACAACGGAAATGGAGTACATTGCGTCATATGATGATGCATATGAAGGTAGCTTGGATTGGACTGTATTGGAGGGACTAGAAGTAGTTCCTGTAGTTGTATATCCTATCCCATGATACTGGTAAAACAGTGGGAGCTACATTGAGGCCAAGAGTCCTAAGTCTAGATTCAAACCTAGACGCGTACTCATAAAGTTTTATGTAATATGAGATTACGTAGACAAAGAGAAATAGCAATCAGAACGATGGGAAAAATGCAAGTATTGCTAATCCATTAGCCATGCCTTTTACAGGCTGAACATGATAGTCATGTCATTTCAATGGGGATTGAAATATGTACCTGAATTGCTAGAGATTATGAGATATGAAATTATTGATAACGTATCAATTTTTCCAAATATTAGATAATCGCATTCATTGTTAGAGTTTCATTAAAAACTCTTTTATTTAGTATTGACTAAATTTTATTACTTTGTTTTGTCCGAATTGGTTATAAGAAAGGTTGAACTCAATTCAAGTGAACATGATGAACTTAGTAATTGTCCCTAGTCATTTACATAAGGTGACGTCTTGAAATGACTAGATTGTAAGTCGATCGATGGTTGGTTCAGCACCATGGGGTCATGGAGATGACTGATCGTTTACATAGACAGACTGTAGAGACACTCTGTCGGACAGTGACCATGATAGAATCCCTTATCAAAATTGTTGAAGCCTGGTCGTGGCAGGGATTTCTATTATATTCCTATGAGTCGATTCTTTAGACTGGAGACCATTTACCTGAGTCGGTGTATTTTCCGATTGACTTTGGTTTTTGTCCTAGGTCGTGCCGTGAAAGGAGGCCGATGGGCATCTACTGGGTCATGGTGATTTGCATTATACAGTGTAAGTTGGGTCAACAGGAATTGTCCACCCACGTTTGGTATTAACATCTTCGGGCCACTCGAGGAGTAGTGACTGGAAATGCGTGGCCACGCTCGGAAGAGATCTATGGTAGATTTTCCGGTCAGACAGTTACTCTCCAGATCGAGAAAACCACTCAATTTATTTTTTCCAATCGCAAGTGCGACCTGAAAGACACCTTGCGATGAGTGGGAGGATGTGACGCAAAAGTGACAAGAGAATTGGTAGCACACAACTTGTCGAGACAAGTGGGAGATATTGTGGGAGTAGGAGTCCTCCGCAATAATGTGACTACATGCACAACTTGTATCGGACAAGTGGGAGATTGTTGGAGCAAGTGTCCTCCACAATAGTGCAGTTATATTATTAATCTCATTTTGGAATATTAGTGGGATGACTAGTATTTTGATACTCCACGTCAGTTGATTAACGTAAATCGATAACGGTCAACTGACTAGAGTTAGACGTTATTGTCGTATGACGGCGGTAATCAACTGACCCCTTTCGGTCACACCTATAGGATGAGACCCAAACAGAAATCTAATTATTTGTATACGATACATATTAATTAGTACTTTACATATATATTTGATATATGTTTAGTTACGAGCGTTAATTATTGGAAATTGAGTTACGAACTCATTCCGGATAAGTTTATTAGTCAATTATACGATAATTGACTGAATAAATTTTACGTCTTATTTTAATACGATTAAATAAGATTTAATTTAATGATTAATAGTTAACTCATTAAATTAGTTGAGGTTATGCATATACTTTGAGGTAGAGGTAATTAGTTAATTATATTTACAAAGAGTTGTAAAATAAACTAACTAGGCATTGTGGGACCCATTATATATTGATATAATGATAAAATATCACTTAAAAGTTAAGTGTATATTATTTATTAATTTGAGTCATAAAATTGTTATATGATTAAATTAATCCTTAATTATACAAGATAATTAATCATGTGATTATAAGTATTTGTGGGACAAATATCAAAAATCAAAATGGACCACATGATACTAGAAGGTGCCGAAAATTGTAGTGTTGAGCATGATGATTGTTGTTTCTTGCCTTACACTACAACATGTGATCATGTCATGTTTATGACACATGATCATGTTCTAACTCACCTCTACACTCAACCAATTTGCATGGGATTATTTTAAGCAAAAATAAGAGGCCAAATAGGCCATGTTGGCCGGACCTTAGTGTCCTTAAAAGGACAACTTTGTTGTTCATTTTCACTTACTAGTTCATTCTTATTTTGTTGCTTATCTCACTACAAATCCTCATCTCTCTAAAACCTCTCAAATACTAATATTTCCTATTACTAGAGTAGTAATTATATCCAATATTAGTTCATCTTATCACTTGTGTTTTCTAGTCAAAAACTAAGTGATTGGTTTGGGTTCTCTCTTGGGTGCTTCTTAAAGGAGGTCTTCTACTTTGAAGATTACAAGGAGGATCATCTATTTCTTTATAGCACAAGATCAACAAGAAAGGTGTTTCTTGTTGTGCCCATATAACCGAAATTTCCAATGTAAGGAAATTTCTTCTTACCTTTTATTATGCATTTTAATTTGCATGCATGTTACATAGATCTTTATTAAACACTAAATTAACAAGTAATTTAGTAACTAATTAGAAGAGTCTAATTAGGGTCTATGAACTTTCAAAAATTTGGTATGGAAAACGCTCATCCAATGGACACGCCTATGGTAACTGACAAAAAGTTGACCTTAGACGAAAATGGTAAGTCCGTAGATAAGACTACATATCGAGGTATGATTGGTTCTTTATTATATTTAACTGCAAGTAGACCTGACATTATGTTCAGCGTATGTGTCTGTGCTATATTTCAATCATGTCCTAAAGAGTCACATATGATTGCAGTTAAACGTATCTTGAGATATTTAATTGGTACATCTAATTTATATTTATGGTATCCACTTGAGTGCAATTTCAATCTAGTAGGATATTCAGACGCAGATTATGCGGGATGTTCTTTAGATAGAAAAAGTACCTCTGGATTTGCTACGTTTGTTGGACCCTGCATAATTACTTGGGGCTCAAAGAAGCAAAATTCGGTTGCGTTATCTACTGCAGAAGCCGAATATATCGCTGCAGGACTGGTATGTTCTCAACTACTTTGGTTAAAGCAACAACTATGTGATTATGGGGTTAATGTTGGTTGTATGCCTGTTTTCTGTGATAATACGAGTGCTATTGTTATTTCTAAGAACCCAGCTCAGCATTCTCGTACTAAGCATATAGATATTAGACATCACTTTTTGCGTGACCATGTAGAAAAGGGCAACATTAAACTCGAATTTGTAGTACTGACGTTCAATGGGCTGACATTTTAACAAAGGCGTTAGCAAAAAGACGTTTTGAGATTTTGCGGTTGGAAATTGGTTTAATCGGTAGCAATTAAATTTATCTTATTTATTTTGTGAACCTGCGTGACTGGCTAGATTAAGACGAGATTATATGACTGTGTTCGCATATTTCATTGCTAGTATATTTGTGTTTAATATAATATATTTTACGTAAGTATCTTGCATATTAAGTGTTTTATGGAAATTGAATTATGAACCACATATTTGCAAAAAACCTATCTTATTCACTTTCCTAATCAAACCAAAATTCTACCCATGCAATTCCTTTTTGGCCGAAATTCTCAAATATATTTTACCTTTCCATATTTTTTTATTTACCAAATTCTATCCTTACCATATCCCAACAAAATTAACCACCCAAGATTCCTTTTCCTAACAAAATTCAAAAAAAAAAAAAGGAAAATAGGGACTTGGGGCCGGCACACCCATGTGCCCAAGTACAAAAGCAACACCTACCTCTTGCACAATCATAATTACCCTCTTACACCTATCACTTTTACCACTTCAATACTCAATCAATTTTTACTACCCTCTTCTCCTTCCTCACGGCTCCCATACACAAAAAACACAAAAATTTACCCAAACCTTCAACCCTCTTCAATGGCTTCCACTAGATCAAAACTTTCCAAAAATCCAAACCCAAAAACTCCCAAGCCTAGTATGCCCAAAACTACTTTTTCTACTCCCACACAACAATCACCCAACCCAAGCCAAACCGAGTCAGGTGCGGGTCTTGAGGGTACGAAAAGAAGACGGTTAAATAAAGGCAAAGGTAGACTTCAAGAAGAAGCTACAAACGAAACCACGGACGCGGTTCACGAGGCGTCAACAAGGGTGACATTGCGTGATTTTTCGCCTCAAGAAACTTCTTCGGGGATTGATAAACTCCGTCTTACAAAAGACGAAAGAAAACTTGTGAACCGGGTTGCTCAGTATGGAATACACGGTGGTCGGTATTATCCGAAATCTTGGTGTGACAAATATAGGGCTTTAGGCTTCTTTACCGATTTTCTGAATTTCCAAGAATGGGAAACGGTGGCTCAGTTTTCGGGACCGGTGTATCCGATTGAGGTAATTCAGTTCTTTTCTTCTGCTTCTTTAGACAATGGATTGTTGCATGCCGTCATAAATGGCCGTTCAGTTTCGCTTTCCGTGACGGACTTTTGTACTCTGTTTTCGGTTCCTGATGATGGAATCAAAATCAATCCGAGTACGTCATGGGAGGAACTGACGGACATGGCAAAGTTGGAAGTTAAGCAATATTTTGATGTTGGGGCGTCGGTGTCGAGTTGTGTGTTGGCGGGTAGCGTGTCTCCTAAACTGAAATTTTTGCTGAATTTTTTATGGAATACCGTGATTCCGCGACGGGGCGGACGTGACAAAATTGCATGCTATGAGATGTTGGTCGTTAAGCATTGGTTGGAAGGAAACCGGGTTAATTTACCTTCTCTTGTCTTTTCTCGTATCTCACAAACCGCTTTCTCGGTGACCGAAGACAAAATTTACTCTACTCTTGATTTGCCGTATGGCATGTGGTTGTCACGGCTCTTAGAGTCAAAAGGAGTTGTCAATGTGCACAATTATGGGGTCGCCGTGAAAGATGAAATGTGTGATACGTTCTTGAAGTTTATGAAGTTAGATGCTAATGGTCCGGAATTGTTGTTTTTAGTAAAGGGAAGTTCGGTTGGTTTGCAGTCGGGTGGGGCTGATTTTTCCGGGATTGAGTCAAAATTGGATATGTTCGTTGGTAGTATTATGGAGCGCTTGGATGCGCAGGATAAGAAAATTGAGACGGTATTGGACACGGTTGTTCAAGCCGTGGCCATGGGTTCCTTGAGCTCAACCCGTGACCAAGGTGGGTCGGGTGTGAGTCATGTGATGAGGACGTGGATGGATGGTGTGGATGATCGCCTTGCTAAGTTGGAACGCAACATTATCGATTGTAAGCAATAAGTGTATAGGCAAAGGGATCGGATGACCTTCTTGGTGAGTCAAGGCGGTTCCTTGGTTAAGAGCGGGACGGATATGCGAGATGGGATGCGGACCATATACGATGCGACGGAGGCTCTTTCGTTGAAAGTTCGGAACTTTGACGTTTGCCTCACTGCTCAAGCTACAGATGTGTCTTCTTGCCTTGATCGTCTCTCCACTCTTGAGTACCGCACTAGGCCCGGTTATAAAGCACCTTAGCCTCATCCACATACTCCCAATGCCTTGCTTTTCTACTCTTGGTTGTTTTAACTCTTAAAACTACTAATCCTATTCGGCCCATTTTGGCTTATTTTGACATTGTTCTATTCGGCCCAATGGCACTTAACAATCTTTTTGTGGTTTGTAGTTTTAATTAACATTTGCACTTGATTTTGCTAGATATATATCGTTTTATATTGCGTATTTTGCATATCTATTTCTTGCCTTGACATGTGTTATTCTAGTCGTTTCATGTCTTTGTTCTTGTCTTTTCAATGATGCCAAGAGGGGGAAAAAATGATATGATTTGAGTCTTTGCTTAAGCTTGCTCCTTGTCAAGACTCGTTATCTCTTAAATTCTCTCAAGCTATAACTTTGGCTAAGATGTTTTGTTCTTGCGATCAAAGTTGCTATAACTTTGGAGTGCTTTGTTGGGGGGGAACCATACTTAGTCACATTGTTAAGAGGAAATCATATGAGACTTGTCATCATCAAAAAGGGGGAATTTGTTGGACCAATTTCATAGTTTTGATAATGACATGTGTTTACGTAATAATATGTTTTTACTCGATATATCATATGCGTGTAATTGTGTGCTTTAGTCTTATTATAGCTAGCAACAATTATGAGAAGAAAGATCAAAGTTAGGCATAACTTTGATAAAGTCTGTGAGACAAAGTTATAACAACTTCAGGAATAACTTTGGAAGTGAACATGGAAGTTATAGCTAACCAGGCATAACTTTAAAGAAAATCGCTTCAAACAAGATCTACATAAAACTACACAAGACTCGAGATGGAGGGTCTTTGTGATCAAGATGAAGAGATGATCCGTATACTGAAGATCTTTGTGAATATTAGATAGTATAGGTCGTCATTCGGTAACTATTCCATTCGAGAGATTTTATGTTCAAAAGTTATAGCTTTAGTTTATGACTTTGGATGATAAAATATTGATGCATGATTTTGGAAATAAAATGTTTTGAAATGTTTTCAAAAGTGAAAGAGTATTTTTATATTTATCAAAATTTTTATTAGAGAATATATTTTATGAGATTCTATTGGTTAGTAATACAACTTATGGGTTGTCATGCTACCTAGGGTTTCTAATATATTCTATCTCAATTTGTTGTTAACCTAATTAGCCCACCTAGTGTTTGAGCCACCTAGGGTTTCGTGAAACCTAGTGTTTGTGCCACCTAGGGATGCGTGCCTCCTAGGGTTTCGTGAGCTAGGAATCCGGCCTCCATAGGTTTGTTTCCCTTGTTTACCTAATCTAGGATTCTACTATATCTTTACAACAATATTTTGAGATATTAAGATAAATATATTTCTATAAGATAAACCAAATAATATTTTGAGATAAAGATATTTCTAAAAGATAAGCAAATATTATTTTATGATGAGATAAGTATCTTTATTAAATATTATACTAGGGTTTTAGATCTATTATGATTCTACTACTATAAATACTCATTCACATACAAATTGCAAAATACACGAAATACACATACTTTACACGGTTACATATTTTACTTGTGTTGATTTTCCAAAATCGTTTTAAAGCAAACCTTTGAGCAAATATTTATTATTTTTAGAGTTTGTTTTCAAAAGGGTCGTGCATCAATTATTATCAATCGCTTGAGTGAAATACGTTATTGGATAATAGTACATCATTATAAACTTACAATTCTTTAACGGGAATTTGTGTGAGTTATATTGTACTTTCTTATTAGCGTAAGATAGTATAGAGTATTTAGCGATACTCACCTTGAGTTATAATAATAGTGTTGATTATACGAGTGGGTTGGTAATTTTTGTAATCCGTAGAAAGGTACTAAAAATTATTAATCGAGAATAGTGGACGTAGGTTTCAACGTGTGAAACTGAACCACTTCAAAAATCGTGTGCCTCTCTCTTATCTCTTTACTTTTCGTTATTTCGTTATTCGCGTTTACTTTGATTAATTAATTAGTTGATTTTAATTCATAAGATCGAATAATTAATTATATATCATATAAATCGAAAAAGTGGGGCTAGTTTTTAATACTCAATTCACCCCCCCCCCCCCACCCCCCCTCTTTCGTATTCGGTCAATAGACTCTATAATAACCAAACATATAAAAATGCAATTGTATTTGGAATCGTAATATTAATTATATATTACCCGACTTCATTATAAGGGGCAAGAATGAGCTTTTTGTTTTTCGCCAATTCCGCAACAATATAATCTATACGTTCTTCATACGAAATCATCCCGATATGCATAGATAAAAGATTTGGGCACAGGAATCCGTATAGATCAAGTGGATTCTTGGTCTCGGGGATCACAACCGATTTCAAGTACCTACATGACGGTTTTAATTCCGATATTAAAAACACTATATCTTAGTCAGAATATTAGAATATTGCATGATTTAATTTATTAAGAAACTTACTTCATCCAAACATATAGGTGTTGGACATCAATCTCGTCAAGGCCAGCCCAAATGGCTAGAATTTCCCATGACAGAATTGCTTGACGTTCTACCCCTACAATATCATCCTCGAGCGGAATAATTATTAATTGCTCGCTTGCTATGCGATCACCAGCCTCCTTATAAAGGTCCATCATCGTCATCGTTCGTACTTTTTCCATGAAAACGTTCCCAGTATACTTAGTACAAGATAGACTCCTGACCTCTTTCAGCTTGGGGAAATGATGCGGTTTTCCTTTTGTGCTACCGGTCACAACATCCTACATGTGGCTAACTAAATTAAGTTGCTCTTCAATGATGAGACAATAGTAGAACTTAAAATATAAAGAGAGTTAATTAAATACCTCATCAAGTTGTTGTTTTGACGAGGTAGTAGAAAGATTGTCTATCGAGTTAGACGTATCCATGTTTTTTGTTACCTACAAAACAAAAATATAACATATAAATTTCACTAATTATGTAGGTGATGAACAAAGACAAAAGGCTGGTTAAATTAGATGTATTTTTCTAACCCCGGCTACATTCTGTTGAATTTTACGCTCACGAGCCATGTAAATGTGGTTATTAGGCCATTCGACAAAACACTGAACCGCATCTGCCAGAATTTGAAGGTCGTCACGGACTGGGACGGGCAGTTTACGGGTTTCACAACCCTTCATGGCTTGCTCTATCTCCACTTTTGTATGATTCGGCAAGAGTGGTACGCCATGAACCAAGATGGTTTCCGCAGATTTCTTGGGCATTATGTATATGAAACCCCGGGCAACACGAACCACATCCTTGGATGAAGGGTCGATGAGAATAACTACCCTCTTTTTTATGGCCTGAAGAATACACATTATTAACTAAATACCAAAATATAATAGATATCATAAATGATCTACATACCTCATTATTGTCATCCGTCTTCTCAGCCGGCTCTTCAAGTTACGTCCCCTTTTCAGAGTCATTTACCTTATAAAATTAATTAACCAATCAAAGGCATGGCTGCTGGAAAGAACAAATGCAGAGGTTCAAAATGGTTAAGTCATATTTACCTTATCGGCTTGAGGTATCAAAACTTCAGCAGCATTAGGTACCTCACCCGTCTCCTCAAGTTGCGTCCCCTTTTCAGACTCATTTACCTAATAAAATTAACCAATCAAAGGCATGGCTGCTGGAAAGAACAAATGCAGAAAAAAAAAGTCATATTTACCTTATCGGCTTGAGGTATTAAAACCTCAGCAGCACTAGGTACCTCACCCGTCTTCTCAGCCGTCTCCTCATGTATTGGTAAGGTAGTAATGTCCGCCTCTTGACCAATCTGTTGCACTACCTCACCCTTTTTAATGACATCCTCCATCATCTTCAATTCTTCTTCGGAAGGCTTGCCTCCAGAATTCATTTTTAGTATCACGGAGGCCAATAACTGAACCTGCACGCCCAAAATGTAGAATCAGCATTTTGTTAAAACAATAACATTTGAATTTTAAATGACAATATAAAATGGTACCATGTCAGCCTTCCCCTTATTTTTCTTCTTCTTTTTCGGGCTAGTTGTCTCATAATATTTCGTGACTCCGACATGTAATGCGACGCCCCTCAATCGACCTGGATGCTCGGGTCGGCCGCTCGCTCTAGCAAGAACGTCGTCACGACCACTCGGAGTGAATTTCCCTTCCTCAACCTCCTTCAGAACATTCTCCTATAATATATTAAATAAACTTAATAAAATAAATAGATAGTCAGACATACAAGAAATAAACAATAAAGTTATTAAAAACCCGTCTTAATAAAATAATACTTACTATGTTGGCCAAGACTTCCTGATCATATTCGTTACATGTTTGGGATCCTTTAGGCGTGTGCCCTTCTTTATAAGTTACGTGCCGATTCAAGTCGGTCACTCCCTTTGACACCTACACATTAACTCAAAGATAATATATGTATACATGTATATCAAGTCCAAGTATGATTAAAAATATCTAATATATAGATGCTACATACGAGATTTTCTTCTATCAATCTGTAACCGCCTCGAGAACCATAATATACCCCCCGCTTCTGTGAAATGTTAGCACGATTTCTGGCGCTAACGGTCTTCAAATCATATAAAATCGCAAGTAGATGAGATAATTAGAAAGTGATAGATACAAGTAGAGTTTTAGAAAAATGTAACCTGAAACTTTTAGAAAAATGTAACCTTAAGTAGAGTTTTAGAAAAATGTAAACATATGACATGGATACTTAACCTGATACTTTTCAGTAGCTCGTTTTGCCTTATAATTATCCCATTGTTGCTGAGTGATGTTGGGGTACTTTGTCGGTGGGCTCTTATGCATCTCCCCCGTCTCCTTGCCGACATACAAGTGTAATTTGGCAAGGTCACACCTCCACTGCCTTAAGACTGTCGTTGCCTTATGTAATAGATACTTATCATGGCAGTTGGGAATATCGAAAGCTTCCTGCATCATCATCATTTATACTAATAAGCGGCTGTCTAATATCATACCTTTATACGAACCTTTATACGGCTTCCTGCCTTATGTAATAGTAACTTCTGCAAAATAAAATGGTGTTTAGCTAAAGAAATTATCATACCTTTATACGGGTCAAGAGTAACTTCTGCAATACAGGATTTATATTCCTGAAATCATCTAAATCAATAGGCGCAAACTGTTTGGTTGTAACTCCAATCCAAGTGGATAAATGGCCAGCATTTGGACCAGTAGGAACACCTTTCACACTCCATTTTATAGGCAGCGGCTGTTTTGCCGCTATAGCTGCAAGGGTTGGAGGGCACTTCGAAGCACCCATCTCACCAGGCTTATCCCCCTTATCATTGTTTTCTACTCTTTTCTGTTTTTCACCCATGATAATCCTAAAACCCTCAGACCTTCAAACGAAATGAAATAGTAACAGAACAGAGTCATGCATGCAGCGATTCTAAAACCCTAAGACCTTAAAAGGAATGAAATAGTAACTGAACAAATAAAGAGTCATGCAGAGATTCTAAAACTCTAAGAACTTACAAAGGAATGAAACTAGATGATAAAGAGAACGATCAATAGAAAATGAAAACAAAAAGATGAACTTCAATCTTAAAACCCTAAAAACGAAACAAAAAAATTACCTGATAATGAAAATGAAAAAAAGATGATGATAAAGAGAACGAGCAGGATGATGATCAAGAGAAGGAGGAGGATGATGATGATAATAAACAAAAAGATTTGTGTTGTAAACGAGGATGATGATGATGATGATAATGTGATTGTAAATTATTTGTGTGTTTAATTTACTCTATAGAATTGTAAATTATTTTTTATTAAGAGAAACTATTGACAACAGTTATACTAAAAACCACCGTTGTTATCGAGTAATGACAATGGTTAAAGGACACCCGTTGTTATATATTTTCACCAAAATGCGCCAAAAGGAAAAATCTAATAAACACTATGACAACGGTTTCTTTAGGTGACCCGTTGTTGAAAGTAATAACAACGGTGGTATTATAAAGACCCGTTTTTATAGATTATGTGTTTTTTTTTTAATTTTTCAGATACGCGCGTGCGGTATTAAAATTTGAGGCACGAAAATAAATTCATTAATTACGTTTAATTTATTTAACTTTGCTTTAAATTTAATTAATTAATTTATATATATAGGTATAGTACATCATAATTGTTATGTTATTTAAAGATTTGTATATTATAGGCATAAGTTACGTTTAATTATTAGCTCGGATCGGGTTTGGGAATCAATTCCGATCGGGATAGATTCGGCGGGTTTGTAATTAACTTTATCGGGTTAGTTTGCGTCGGGGAGGGTCCTTTCGGCTTTCGTGTCTGTTTCGGGAATGTTTATAATTGGGCGGGTCGTCGATAATTTCCGGGTCAAGCGGATGTGGTTATATATATCGAGTCTAGTGATTCTCGAATCGGGTCCTTTTCTTTTTAAGGTACTGGTTATTATAATCACACATCACTAACCTGAAACTGATCGGGTGGCCAGTTACGGATCGGGCAATCCACTATCTAGCTAGTAGCTACTTCGGGTCGATCGCTTTTGGGTCAGGGTTACGTGTCATCAGGTGGTTTCGGATCATGTGGTTTCGGAACATGATCATAATATTGATGATATATAATACTGATGACTTCCGGATCATTAACCTCGTATTTTGCAATAACAGATTTATCAATGCATGCAAGTATCATATATACACGTCAATGTTTCCCAAATTAAATAATGGGGTCGATCGACTTCGTTCAAGTACGCTAAAAGGGACGGTTATTGATGCATATATATATGCTCAAATGGGACGGTTTTTTTCTTTTTACCACCTATAATATATTATTGGGTTCAAAAGTTTACAATTTACCACCTATTTAGTCCGATCTTTATAATCAAATAACTAACCACATAAAATTGAAGAAACCGGCCCCTTACAATAATCCACAGCTATTTTCCATTATCTTTACGGTTTTTGTTATTTATCGTCTCGCTTAATTACGTTTTATCAACAAATGGTTATTTTCATATATTGACGGCCATCAAAACTACCCCACATTTATCACTAATTATTACTTATCACCACACCCCACATTATTTATCACTTATTATACTTATTACGTTTTATCAACAAATAAATGGTTACTAGGCCATATTCCGATCGGGTTAGATTCGTAGGGTATATAACTTTACCGGGTTAGTTTGGGTCAGGGAGCGAGCGAGGGCCGGGTCCTTTCGGCTTTGGTGTCTGTTTCGGGAATGTTAATTGTCGTTGATCATTTCCAGGTCAAGCGGATGAGGTTATATATCGAGTCGGGCCGTTTTTGCATCACTAACCTGAAACTGATCCGACCCAAAATTAATTAGCTAGTATCGGGTTATTTAATTTAATTCGATAGAAATGTTTATTTATTATCCGCGTGATTATTAAGTATCATTTTCGGGCCATATCACTTTTAATTAATTAGATCAAACTAATGTAATACAAAGTATAATATATATATATATATATATATATATATATATATATATATATATATATATATATATATATAGAGAGAGAGAGAGCTTAGTTCAATTGAGTCCACCATTTTCTTAGAGTCCTTGAGTCCTCATCCTAGCCATTGGATGAGGGAGATGGATGGCTGAGATTTGGGAGATTAGAAAATACACTTATCACTAATTAATTACCTATGCACTAATTAATTAACTTTCTCTCTCTACCTTTTAATTAATCACTTTTTAAACACTTTTAAGCACTTTTGAGCACTTTTTAGCTGCTGAGATTTATGAGTGTAACTTTGATGCTTGCGAGTGTAACTCTAATGTTTTAGAGTGTAACTTTAAGTTTTTAAGGCGGTTTGTATACAAAATTTGAATTTAAACAATTTTAACACCTTACGAGTGTAACTTTAATACTTTTCGAGTGTAACTCTAATATTTTCGAGCGTAACTTTAAATTTTAAAGACGGTTTTGATATAATAATTTGAATATATATACTTTTAACATTCTACGAGTGTAACTTTGCTGATTTTTGAGTGTAACTTTAATATTTTTTAGACGGTTTTTTATAAAAATTTGAATTTATATAATTTTGACATTTTACGAGTGTAACTTGGATGATTTTCGAGTGTAACTTTAATATTTTTTTTAAGACGGTTTATTACTTATAAATTTAAATTTATATAATTTTTTACATTTTACGAGTATAATTCTAACATTTTAGGAGTGTAACTTTAATTTTTTTTAAGACGGTTTTGTACATAAAAATTTGAATTTATATAATTTTAACATTTTACAAGTGTAACTTTGATGATTTACGATTGTAACTCTAATATTTTACGAGTGTAACTTTAGTAATTTTAGGTCATTTTGAGTGGAATTTTTTGAATTTTATTACATGTTGAATCTACGTAGTTTACTACAAATTTATGAGTGTTACTTTAGTCCTCTATGAGTGTAACTGTAGTCCTCTATGAGTGTAACTGTAGTCCTCTATGAGTGTAACTGTAGTCCTCAATGAGTGTAACTGTAGTAAAAACTATGTAAAAAGCAAGGTAGATCTAGAAAAAGGTAGATCTAGAAAAAAATTTGAAAACAAGAGTAAAAACTAAAAAAAGAAACAGATCTGACATCAACAAGTGTAACTTTTCAGGTCATTTTGTGTTACTTTAATAAATAATGTGTGTTACTTTAATATAAGATATATGTGACTTTAATAAATAAAATGTGTAACTTTAATAGACGGTATATGTGACTTTAATAAATAAAATGTGTAACTTTAATAGAGTCATTGTCAACAACAACTACACCCTTAATTCAGATTGGGAAACAATAATGGAAAAACATTTCTAAAAAATATATATATAAATATTAAAACAAAAAACAAATCTGAAAGCCACAAGTGTAACCTTTAAGGTCATTTTGTGTTACTTTAATTAATAATGAATGTTACTTTAACAGACGATATATGCGACTTTAACAAATAAAGTGTGTAACTTTAATAGAGAATTTGTGTTACTTTAATAGAGAATTTGTGTTACTTTAATAAAAATAATTGACATTTAACACCTTTTTCAAATTTGAAAAAATATATATATAAAAAAAACAACTAGATCTGAAAACTAAAAAAAAAAACAAATCCCCAAAAATAAGGTTATTTGTGTTACTAAAATAAAAAAAATATATATATGTTACTTTAATAAATAAGATGCGTTACTTTAACAGAGAATTCGTGTTATTTTAATCAACAATATGTGTAATTATAATCGGTGCATCGTCATCAACACCAACAACTACACCCTTTTTCAGATTTGGACAAAAACCCAAAAACAAAAATGAAAACAAGAATGAAAAAGAAAAAAAATATATACATAGAATTTAAATGACTAGATCTGAGAAAAGGAAAAAAAAAAAAAAAAAAAGACACAACAACAACCACGACAACCCACCTCCGCCTTCAACCACCCACCCTAAACAACCAGCCCCACCCAACCCCGCGCTTACCAGCCCCCTCCTCTTACCACGACAACCAACAACGGTGTGGGTGGAGGAGATGGCGGCTGAGAAGGAGGAGGAAAGGAGAGGCGTCGGAGGAGAGAGGAGAGGCGGCTGAGAAGGAGGAGGAGAGGAGATGCGTCGGAGGAGAGAGGAGAGGCGGCAGTGGGCAGTGGAGGAGGCGGCGGAGAAGGGTAGTAGTCGTGTTGGTGGAAGTTGTGGTGGTTTTTATCAAATTTACATTTTTTTTCAGATCTACTTTTTTTTATAGTGACGGTGGAGGACGGTGGTCGTGGGGTTGTGTCTGGAGAACGGTGTTGGTAGGACGGTTGGTGGCGGTGATTGTTATTGTCGATGGAAGGTTGGTAGTGGTGGGTGTTGGTGATGGTTGGGTGGTGTTGTATGAGTAATGGAGTATGAGTGATTTATTTGGGGTTTGATTTATTTGGGTTTTAGAGAGATGAAAGGGATGAAATTATGTGAGATGAGAGAGAAGTAATTGTGAGGAAAAGTTTATATATTAAATGAGAGGGGAATTAGTGGAATTAATGATTAATTAGTGAAAGTAGTGAGGGAGTGATATTAATCACCCTTTAGGACTATCAATCTCAGCCTTCCATCTCCCCATATCCAATGGCTCTAAAGAGGACTCAAGGACTCTAGGGAATGGGGTGGACTCAATTGATCTTTGCTCTATATATATATATATATATATATATATATATATGAAGTATGTATGACATGTGGTATATGTATATATGAAAGAATTGAATTGCACGATGAACATGAAAAAGATATATGAAATGTGGCATGTTTGAATAGAGCATGATTTGGAGTTAAATGATATTGATATATTGAGATGATGAGAACATGTAAATAGTTGTGCAGTATGAGAAATAATATCATATGTTATGTGTGTGAGTATGCATGAGTAATTGTTGTACGGGGTTGTATCATTGCCTGACTCGACCGAGTGGGCCAGGGTACTCAACCGAATAGGGTGCTACTCGACCGAGCACCTTGACACTCGATCGAGTGTTGGGAGCTGATGTGAATGTTTTTATGTGGAAAATAGTGACTCGATTGAGCACATAGTGACACTCGGCCGAGTATGAGAGGCTCGACCGAGTACCATTATGGCTCGACCGAGCAAAAGTCCCTGAGTGTGTGTACTCGACCGAGTGTCTTGATTTTGATCGAGTGAGTTGAATTCAACCGAGTGGCTTCGCCACAACGGGAAAGTCGTGATATTGTTTTGTTAATATATGGTTGTGTTAAGTTATGTACTTAGTCGTCCCGTATCTAATATAAGTGGAGAAGGTGTCATCGTGTTGGGTCATATTGTATAATTGATATGTGTTTCAAGTATACATTGGTCTTTGGGAATGAGTTTGAAGGATCCTATAAGTAAATAATGTTCCCCATGATTGTATTGTTTGTGGGAAATTCGTGTAATTGTATATGGGTAGGACGGATAGATTGATTAGCCTTGGGAGAGATGTGTAATAATGTTGTCTGTTAGAGCAATTTATATAGAGGCGTGTGTATTTATATGATCAAATGATAATAAAGGAATGATAATATATGAATTGAGGATTGAGGAGAGAGATATGAATGGTTATACAGGAGAATATGTATAAGATATAGAGGAAAATTGGGATGTTTGAGTTGATTCGGGATATATGTGATGATGACCGATATAGAAGAATGTAATGATGATGGTACCTAGAGAGCTTAGTCTGCTTGATGTGTAAATAGGACATGGATGTTATTGTTTTGGTGGGAATCCGGATCACTAAGAGACAATTGTGGAAATGAAATATTATGGAAAGTATGGTATGAGGTAAGAATCGTTTTGAGGTATGCTAAGGAGATAATAATAAAAATATATGATGAGTTTCGTTATTTGTTTGGGCAAATTAGTAGTAAATGAAGGAAAATAGTATATTAAGGGAAAGTATTATGGTGTATGATTAGAAGGGTGTAGCGAAGTGTTGTTGAATTTTAAATCTTGAGGTAATAAGAAGGTAGTCGCGTTATTGGAAGACGAGATAGTGAGAGTGAATCTTTGGGATAATGAGTAATTGGAATCGGTGTGAATTGGAAGGAGTATATATAACGAATTGGTAAAGCAAAGAAATAATTGAAGCAATATAATAGCGTAAATTAAATGATATTTATAAATTCATGAAATGATTTGTATTAGGAATTATAAGTGGGAAAGAGGCAAGTGGAAGAGGAATATTTGGAGGATCATATTTTGAGGTAAGTGATAGAGATGCAAAGGACATAGTTGGTAAGAAAGAGTAAGAAAAGGTGATAAGATTTTCGAATGGGTTGATAAATGATTTCGTGATAAAAATAATTGGTATATGTATATTGGCAGATAATATTTTGTGGGAAATTGTCGGTTAGTAATCGAAGAGAATGTTGTGGAAAGTTAGATGGAGGCATTGTGACTATTGGAAGTACTCTAGGTAGTGGCTTCTATGAGATGTATGAGTATTTGGTGGTGTATTGTTAGAATATCGTTATTTTTGAATTTGGCAGTCTGAAGTGTTGGATTGATGTAATGGGGAGACAAGAGATTTAAATGAGAAATTATATATGAATATTCAATTAAAGTTGTTAGTCGTTAGTGGAACCATTTATGAGGATATAGTACTGAAGAAAGAATAGGCGCTATTAAGTCTCAAAAGGAAATGTGAGAGCGTATTGTGGTTATTTGATATCTATCTTGAGATATTAGTCTTATTACCTTGTGAGTCGTTTTACGAGGAGAGAGAGATTGATGGAGAAGGACTTGTTATAGTCGAGTTGAGGAAGTTATGCGAAGGTTGTGGTATTATTTAACATATGTCATAGTTGAGTGTGGAGGTAGTTTCAAGTGTAATGGTTTTGCGGTTGTTTTCATGTTAGTAAAGGAATGTGAGGTGTTGAGGTGGTAGTTTCTAATTAGTTGTGCTGCTGGGTTAACCTATGTAGTATTGGGTGGCACGAATGTGGATTTGAGAGTAAAAGGAGAGTAATGTGTCGTAGTTCAGTGGCTTTGAGAGCGACGTTTGGGATATATTGGAATCTAGCTTTCTTGTTGGGATTGCATATGTGGAATTATAAGCTTGTTACTCGTATGTTGGATTAGTAGACTGAGGTGAGAGTGTCCTCGTGTAACGCTTGCAGACAAGTGTGTAGGGAAGTATTGGTGGTATGTGTGTGTGTGTCGAATTAGGTTATGCATCTTGGCTTGTATCGTCTTTTGTTGTGTAATGGTGTCAGTAGTTTGGTTCTACGTTTGTCGGTCATGTGGTGATGCAAGTCCCCGTGAGTCAGTTAGAGTATCTAGTCTTGAGGGCTTGAAGAAATTATGTGTTGGGCACGTGAATAGAGGTCGTATTTTATTGTAATAGTTTTGGTAGCTATTGTCTGGTGGGTTTAAGAGTTGAGTCTAATCGGTAAAAGATTTATCGATCGTTATTGTTGAGTCCCTTGTTCTTTTAGAATTTGGGTCGAGTAGCTTGATTAATGGGGTGGTTCCGTGTATGAATTTGGATGTTTTGACTTGGTGGATGTGAGGAGGTTGAGAAACATAATTACGGTGTGCTTGAGGTTGTAAATGGTTCATGGTCGTTTGGAGGATTTTATGGAGATATGGTGTTAGAGCGCATCATGGTTGAGGGTTATGTGGTTGAGATAGGGCGCGAATTTAGAAGGATGTTATAAGTAATCGTGGTAATAAATGATTGATCTAATGTTTCATGTTGAGGATTTCTGGGTGAATTCTAGGTAATGTGAAAAATGAATGGTGTTTAGGGTTGTCGTATAATTCGCAGTGTTGGAATTGGAGGCGATTTTGGGTGAGACGGGATGAGGGCGATAAAGCAAATGGATAAAACTTAATGGTGAATGGGGTTAGAAGGCGTAGCAGCGTTTGAGGAGAGCGGGTTGTGTCATTGTCGTGACTTTGTTTTGTGGAATAACTAGACAGTATGATGATTTGGTTAATAAAATTTGGGTGAATTGTTGTTAATCAGTTGTGCAGTTGAGGTGTTATTATAGGCTTGAGTGTGGCGTTGCGGCCTTAGTTATTCGGTTATGGTCGGTTTTGGGTTATGTGGAAGGATAGGACTATTTTTGCATGACGATAAGTTGTAGTATTAATGTTTGGTAAGATGGTGGAAGTTAAGGAGTGTTATGTTATAAAATGGTATGTGATGTTGTGAGTATCTCGTGGTGGATCAGGTGCTAGGTTTTGTGGAGAGGTTGAGTTTGATATGAATTGTGAGGGTTGCGACATTGTTCAAAGAAGAGTGTTGGTCGGTGTTGTTAAAGGCTTGGAGTACTTTCGTGGGTGTGATGTCGTTAGGAGGTGAAAATTTTGGTCATGGCATTTGACGGTGTTAGCTCGGATATCTTGTCGATGTATGTATTGTTGGAACTTTTGGTTATGTTGTTGTATCGGATTGTGACGGTTTTGAGGGTACCTTAGGTATATGACGATGTTAGTTTTAGCTTGAATCCTTGGTTTCTTTTGATTTTATTAAGGGTGTGAATTTCGGGGACGAAGTTCAGTTTTAAGGAGGGAAGAATGTAATAATTTGTATTAGTTTTGTAAGAATTTTGCTCTCTTATTTGTCTTTTTTGTTTGATGAGAACTTGGTGTTGGTTTTGTTCTGATTTGACATGTTATTGGTAGAGTCCTTGTGCCATTGTCTTGTGTTATATTGTTGTTGGTTTGTGATTAGTATATGTTGTGATGTATTGTTGTGACATATGTTTACCATATGTGTTGTGTGGTGTCTTGTGTTGTTAGTTGGTAGGGGTATTTGTGTGGTAGGAGTATGAGTTGTGAATTTCGAGGACGAAGTTCGTTCTTAAGGAGGGAAGACTGTAATACTCTGTATTTCTTTGTATATGGGGCTCGACCGAGTAGGGCTTACTCGTCCGAGTACATATAGTACTCGTCTGAGTGGTTTTGGCTGATGTCATTAGTGGTAATCTGATCCCGTGTACTCGGCCGAGTGATATCGGCACTCGACCAAGTAAGTCGTACTCGACCGAGTACGACGGACTTCAGGGTTTAGTCGGACGGATGATTAAAGGTTGTTAAGAGGAGTCATTTTCATAATATAGTTTTACGTTTCTTAATTACAAAACCTATCTCAAATCCTCTTTAATTCCTCAAGAAACCTTTCATCATCTCGTGTTGGATCCAGCCTTTTGCTATGTTGATTGATTGCTTGGGTAAGTATCGTTGATTATGATTGATTGTATTGTATTTGTTATAAACCCTAATCGATTTTGGGGAAAGAGGAAACAAAGGTTAGTATTGATTAAGTTAATTGCATGTTTAGGGGAAGGAATTTATAAAAGAAAGTTGTTGATATAATGATTGTGATTTGCTGCGAATTTACGAAAAGGTAGTGTTTCCTACTCAGTATTTGCGTTGCTAATTGATTGCATGAGATTGTTCATTTCTATTTTTGTCATTATTGATATGTGATTGATCATGATGGTCACTATTGTGACAATGATGGAAATTGGGATTGTTGCCGATGGTTACTATGGTTACTATGGTTTGGTGATCCCGTTGGGCGATGGGTGACACCCCAAATTATCTTTTTGTGGCGAGATGGATGTTCGACGCCTGTGGTTGCAGTCGAGGGTCAACAGGTGGTTTTGTACAGCAGGGATGGTAACCTGAATCTACTAAGATAGCCGCTGCGTTGGCCTTCCGGTTTCCCCTTTGTATTGTGCTTATCTTGTACGCTAGTCGGTATATGCGAATACTGACCGTTCTACTGTTTTATAAACCTGTTCTGATCCATTGGGGGATGGTGAACAGGTGATCGTAGGTAATAGTTAGCATTGTGTGGGATCAAGGATGGGATCACCGTACTGTGTCTAGCTTCCGCGTGTCGTTTGGAGTCTTGAACAATTAGGAATCATTTCATTATGTTGAACATTGTTATTTATTTATTAACACGATATCTTTATTGAGTTGGATTGTTGGTCAGATGGCATGCCATCTATTTTGGGATTTTGTATTGACTTTTAAACGTTATTAATTAAATATTGTTTCTTTATTGCTTATTGTGATATTAACTATCTCGGGAAACCGAGATGGTAGCCCTCCCATGTGCTAAGGGGGTCTTGTAAGGCACCTTGGCGTATGAGGCTGTTACAATCAGGTTCACTAAAATGTTATCCAGGGAAAAAGTTTAATCATCAATCTAATTGTCTAAGGTCACAATATCGGTCGATTCAATTATGCCCTTTAGATTTAAATTTAACATGTGGTCGCTATTATAAAACGTATTCTATTCGATAGCGTAGCCTATATTAGTCTTAACCCGGTTGGTGAAAATCCTTATATGCGATACTAGTTAATTAATTTTGGCAAAAGTCAATCTAGTAGAATTATAACAACAATCAAAAGATAACCCTATGATTTAACTACCAATTAATCAAATAATCCGCCTTCTAACATCCTAGATTCCCATTAACCCTAGATTAGAGGTTTAGCTACTCATAATATCTAAACTAGTAAAAACAATAAAGGAAGTAAACATGATTAACAAAATATGAAAGATGAACGAGTCATAAACATATATATAATTATGACTCATCACCAAAAAAATGCAAATAACAACGTGCCAAAGTACTATAGAATAACTAATGTCTAAGACTCCATTAGAGTCTTCGGAAGCTAAGACTCAATAATGGAGATCCCCATCAACATCCCAGCTTAGCTCATCTAGTTACCTGTTGATCACCTGCTCACCATTCCCCAATGGATCACAGCAGTTTTGTAAAATAGTTGTGACAACCCTCGCGAATGCGGAAATAAAACATAACA
>JAIUZE010046781.1:0-13925 GCA_022085475.1 Heliosperma pusillum
TGAAGTTCCACTTTTAGTAACTGAAGTTCCACTTTTAGTAACTGAAGTTCCACTTTTAGTAACTGAAGTTCCACTTTTAGTAACTGAAGTTACCCATATAATGACTGAAGTTACACAGTTTTTTTTTATTGAAGTTACACCTTTTTTTTATATGTTTTATGTTTTTTTTTGAATTTGTTATGTTTTTATTTATTTATTTTAGATTTCATTTTTTATTTTTTTTATTATGTTTTTATTTCTAGATCTAAAGTTACACTATTTTAGACTAAAGTTACACAATTAAGAGTTATATAATTGAAGTTACATGGGTTTGGACTGAAGTTACATAGATTTGGACTGAAGTTACATAGATTTGGACTGAAATTAGACTAATTTGGACTGAAGTCACATTAGAAAAGACTAATGCATAAAGTTACACTATAAATGACTAAAGTTACACAAATAATAATTGAAGTTTTACTAATAAAGAAAAATGTTACACTCATAAAAATGCTAAAATTTAATCGTATTTTGGGTTAAAGTTACAAAAATTCAAATTTATATAGTAAAAATCATGTTTTAGCTTGAAATTACACAAATAATGTTTGAAGTTTCACTCGTAATGACTAAAGTTACACTCATAAAAATGTTAAAATCTCATAAATTTGTCTTAAAGTTATATAAATTAAATTTATATATTCGAAATCAAATTTTAGTTTGAAGTTACGAAAATAATGGTTGAAGTAACACTCGTGATGACTGAAGTTACACTCCTAAAAAGGCTAAAATCATATAAACTTGTCTTGAAGTTTCATAAATTCAAATTTCTATAGTCGAAATCACATTTTAGTTTGAAGTTACATAAATAACGGTTGAAGTTACACTTATAATGACTGAAGTTACACTCATAAAAAGTCTAAAATCACATAAACTTGTCTTGAAGTTTCTTAAATTCAAATTTATATAGTCGAAATCACATTTTAGTTTGAAGTTCCACAAACAGGGGCTGAAGTTACACTCATAAATCTTTGATACTTAAAAGTGCTCAAAAGTGATTAACTAAAGGCTAGAGAGAGAAAGTTAATTAATTAGTCCATAGGTAATTGATTAGTGTTAAGTGTGTTTTTGTCTCTACAATCTCATCCATCCATCTCCCTCATCCAATGGCTAAGATGAGGACTCATGGACTCACAAAAAATGGTGGACCATTAGATCTAACCAAAATGGAGGGATCTAACCATTTTTCGTCCATGTCACTAGTCAAATTCACTACGACTCATAATTTCGTCAAAAATTAGAAATTTCTTGGAACTTTTTTCCGTCATCATACAAATTTCAGTGCGACTCATATTTTCTACCATCGAATTAAATCATATAGATTTGTAGATGACAAGATAAAGAATGTACAAATAAACAACATTAATTTAACTAGAATATATGCAAAACCAAATTTTATAGCATAAAATTGCATTTAAAAATTAAATGCTTTCAAAATTCAAAAGAAGTATTGTAGTTACAATAGTAATCAGAAAAAATATTTCTAATAATGTTCTACGAAAGAATAATAAAATGTCCCAAAAAGATTTAATCCAGCCAAAAGGTGTGACTAACAATTGACTCCTAAAACTGAATTCCATATCTGCTCCTTTCATCTGTATGCACCACCACCATTTGTTGAGTTTGATATCTACATGCATGGAAATTAAATATCATCAACGAGTTAATCAACCACGAAGATGTACCACTAATAACGAAAGGATGAAATCATAAATTTTCGGTAACAAAGCTCGAAATTGAATCAGGAGAAACATAACTACTCAAAACACACGTACAAGCAAAATTTCTCAATAATCATCATCAATCAAAATGTATGAACAACTGCACATTTATATTTGTTTGCCTAATGACACCATCATCAGCATGAACCAATCAAAAATCATTTGTATTCAAAGACACGATCTGGGCAAAGGCAGGTAAATACTTTATAGTAACAAATTGAAACCACCAGAATTACTAGTCACCTGTTAACTCAATTTACAAACAAGTAAATACTTCATTTGAGAAATGGGTACCACTGTTCAGCTAATTAGAGGAACTAGCTATGACTTATAATACTCCATACATACCCTGATGAACAAAAGCACATCAATATACCCAAACTAACAAAAAAACATCAGTATATGCAAACAAAATCGGTTTTCCGCCACAAACACCATTTACATTACATTGGAGATACATTACGGCTTTGTGCACTACTACAATACCAAGCCTTTTAGAGGCGTTTTGTTTACAACGCTAGTAATAAATCGTGCTAAACCGGCCAAAAATTAACAAACAAAAGGCGCTTTCAAAATTTTACATGTTAAGTAGTGCTGAATTGGCCAAAAATTTACAAAAAAAAGGCCAGGAATCTCAGGTGCCTCAACTTTCTCACTTCTACAACCCCCAAACTTCTCTTGCTTTCAATCTCACCAAAAAAAAACATATATGTTTCAATTGGGAAAAAGGTACAGAATGACCTTGATGGTGTGCAGCTTAACTCGTCTTATTGTTTTATTCCAGAATTTTACATGATAAATCCTATTGTTTTATTCTAAAAATAAAATTTAACCACTAAGTAAATACTTTAGAATAACTTTACTTACCCATTCAAAAGCCTAAGGAGTACTTGTATGTGTTTAACCGATAAGAAACATATTTGATAGATTTTAGAGCGCTACCATACTCTATCGTACCATCAAACAGATTTGATTCAGAACGATAATGATGATCTGGATCCAGCCATTGCCTATGTCCCACATAGCAAATCTTACCACCAAATCTTCCGGAATTAGTTGAATGGGTACAACGTGGACAAGCATCATAACCAGCAGTACTCCATCCAGATAACATAGCATATGCTGAAAAATCGTTAATAGTACTATGTAATGCTGCTCGGAGTTTGAAAGTTCCACCCTCATAGGCGTCAAAAGAGTCAACACTGCTCCATAACAACTTTAACTCAGAAATTAAAGGTTGCAGATACACATCAATGTCAATTCTTGGACTGGATTTTCCAGGAATAATACAAGACAAAAGAAATGAAGAGGGTTTCATGCACAGCCATGGCGGCAAGTTATAAGGAATCAAAATAACTGGCCATGTGCTATAAGTAGTATTCATCAAACGACACGGGTTAAAACCATCACTGTGACAACCCTCGCGAATGCGGAATAATAAATCAAACAAGCATGCGAATTATAATGCGGAAATAGGTAGTTTTTAAAACCTTTTATACATGCAAGTTAAATAAAACGAGGAGTGTCAAAATATTACAAACTAAGTACGGAATATACAATAAAGAGACGGGGTCTCTTAAAATGTTAGCAAAGAACAAGTGTTTAGCAAAACTAGCTAAATCGTCTAGAGGTGAACTTCCAGGGACAACGCCCGCTAGCTCACACCTGAACCCCAAAATATAGCATCCAAAAAGTCATCCAAAGCAAGCAACCTGTTCATCCATGAAAAACATGAATGCCACAGTCAGTGGGGAGTAACTCCGGGTTCTCCCAGCCATGTCACATCAAACGTACATATAAGGAAATACAAAAGTAAGCATGCATATATATACATACATGTGAGTTGCGATAAAAATAGATAGGCAATTCTATAGATAATGATAAGATCATATTATTCAAAGACTCGGGATAGACACTCTTAGGCAATCGAATACGCTCACTAGGGCTTACATCTCACCGTTAGCGGTATAAGATTGATAAGATTGAGACTCTACAGACAAACCAGTCAAGTCATGCGATGATCATAGTAAAACCAACACATTATCATCCATTCACGAACCAAGACAATGACGGTGTCCAATCATGCAATGACCATGAACAATATCATGAAATCAAGCATTCAAAGAACGACGCAAGACGACTTATCTCACGGTAAATGAAACGCACTAGCATCGTGTCCCAGCAAGAATGATTAACGGCATCCACGGGATAAACATTTCCCTGAACTCATACACGATCAACATTTCGTAATGTATATGTAGACTAATTTCCTCTTGGTAGCACGACGATAATAAATATCCGGTCCTAGTCTAAACCTGGCCAGGATCTCGGAATAAACCATTTTCCGATTCGACATGCGATAAACGTTTCGCATCCAAGACTCGGGCTTACAAAATATATGCCGAGTACCCCAAATTCGGTAGATCAATTCACGAAAGAGGCGGAAAAGAGCTCAAGCCTCATAACAAGCGGTACGCTACATGCAAATAACACCACCTCGCAAGTACACAACATTTGACGGCCGGGTCGATCAACGCATAGCGTTCAACTCCCCACAACGTCGTCGTATGCCCACTACACATGCAATTAAGCAGTAGGATACCTCTCCGTTCCGACATTCCAGCCTTACGAACGGGAAGGTAGCCAAGGGAATGAGAATACATAGCACAAGACAAAATAGTGCTCAAACCGACTCATTTGTAAAAACCGACTCAAAGTGGGAACATATCGAAAACCATCACAAAACATGTGAATAGGGAATCATATAAGTTTAGATATGATAAACATGAGTCAATACATGATACATAAGCATTACAACAAGTTTATGAAGCATAAGGAATAAAAACATAGATCACCTCTCCAAAACAATGTTGTTTGGAAACCAACGAAAATAAGGGTCCACTTCAAACGGTCATAACTAGAGTTCTACATATGGGAATGCAGAAATTCTAAGTCGAGGTGATAGCTTAACCTCTTACGGTTCCAACGAGATGTCACACGCCCAAAACAAACAAGTAACGAAGGAGATATGATCATTCTACGAAAAGGGGTCAGTGCAGGAAAAATTCTGTTTCCAGCGGGTGACGCGGCCTGCGTCCTACGACGCAGCCTGCGTCCCCCAACGTAGCCTGCGTCCTTCACGGGATTCAAGGACGAACAAAAATCCATAGGTTATCAACAACAAAAACCTCATTTATCATTACAAATCATCAATTCTCATATCAATTAACAACTAACAACATCCATCAACAACAATACAAGTCATAAGCATACTAACCATAATCTACATACGGTTTCTATCCTAGAAATCACATAAAACACGTAAATGATATCGAGTAACCCTTCACCGTTACCTTAAAGCGTCTCTACTAATCGTCAAGCTCCTCTTCAATTAGAAAGTAGTCTTTGCCGGGATCTTGGAGGTCACCACCTACATAAAGATCATAAAAGATGACTAAAATTCATCTTGAGAAAGACGGAAAGTTTGAAAAGCGAGAAAGACGATGATTTTAATATCAATACGGATAGAGGAAGGTTAGGGAAGAAGAATAAGACGAACTTACGTAAATTCTATCAAGTAACGAAGAAACTACGCCAATTCTAAGATTGAATTCAAAGAGGGAAAAGATGAGATTTCTTAAAGGAGAAGAAAGGGGGTTTTGTGTTTGATTTTGGAGTAATGAATTAGGTTAAGGGAATTAGAGTATAAGTAAGGAAAAGTCAACCAAAAAGTCAAACTCGCCTTCAGACGGCTTTTTCATGGAATCTCGCAGAAATTCCAAATACGAACTCGGAAATTCTAAATTCGACTCGAAACTTAAAATTATAAATTAAAACTTAAATTTGCTGAAAAAGCTTTCGTAAAATATTTCTACTAGAAAAATAGGGTATATTTCCGGGTGTTACACTCACTAATCACCAAGATATAATTCCTATTATTGCCCAAATAGTAACACTCACAAAAAAAATTTATAAATCATTTTCCAAAATATGACACTCATAACAAAAAATTATAAGGTAAGGCACACCGAGTGAAAATAGAGATCTAAAAATATGAAAACGAAGATAAAAAAACGAAGGACAATTACGAGGACTTGAAACAGATCGATGTTAAGAAGCAAAGAGAAGAAGCTCAATTAAATGATAGATATGAAGGCTTTAATCAAGGAAATCGATTAAGGAACACCGATCCTAAAGAAACAGGCAAGCATACAACAAGTCAAAGAGTTACCCAAGATGGTATCCCAAACGATACCAACAAAATAAAAAGGAAATTGTAAAAAACTAAAATCTTACAGTTCTCATATCCATCCCTCCTAAATCCTTCCTTTGATATTGATACAACCTAATTATCTTCAAAACTAATAAACTCTTAAAATACTTCCATCTAAAACAATATCCTACCTATGTCCCCACAAGCCTGACATCAATCATCTTTACATAACATATCCAAAATGAACACTAATCAATATTTTATAAGTCCTATTATCCTTTGAAGTTACCACATTAAAAACTCTTAAATAATTTGCACACCTCTAACAAATAAATCCTTCATGCAAAGGCTATATAAGCAATCCTTCAACAACGAGCTATAAACTCCTCAACAATTCTACAACCAGCCTAGTAGTGAAATCCTGAAATCACTTTTATATACCCCAAGATAATTTTAATTATACCAATATCCTCGACAACTAATATGCAAAAATTCCAAATAATAAATTTATCACACATTCTAATTTTAGTGCATCTAAGTCCATTGATTCGAAGAACAAATTTAACACTTGCATCTTGATTTTATCCTCAAATCATTATCTATCTAGTCCATTAATAATTCACAAGTCTAATCATCATGCTTCTCCAATACATTAAGAACCTCAAAACTCAATTTCTCTAGCCTTTCGAATAACAAGCTAACCGTACCAACCCAGGGGACACTTCATTTTACTACTCGAATCTCCAATTCAGATATTTTGCACAACTTATCATTTAATTAGAGAAGCATTAACTTGTCCTTCACACTTCCGAGGACTCCAAATAATCATTCCCAAAAAGCTAGCTCTAATATATAACCTTGCAGCAACCATACGCATGCAATTCAGTCTAATTCCCAATTCAAAGAATTCAAATGAACTCAAATATAATCCTAAATTCTAACAATTATTACCACAATAAAAATTTTCCTCCTATTTCAAAATAAAACATCATTAACTAATGACGACTCACAAATAATAACGTAACACCAAATCAGCTATATAATAAAATGAGATAAACAAGTTGGAGAATAGAAAAGGCAGGAAGTAACTCCTTAACTGCGCAACTTCATATGAGAAAAGTACTATATTTCTAGTACGTCGCTTAATTACTCAAAACCTTGTCAATCCTCTAGGTAAACTACCTAAGCTTTAACTATGAAGTTTCACAAGTGTATCCTTAAGATCATTAACTACTACCATATAATTAAACATATTCCTACAATCCCGATATAAACGGCTCAAAACAATACTTGAAGAAAAATATTCAATGAAATCCAAAATTGATACGAAATGATTGACTTTCACATAAAATGCTCATATATTCAATAGCTAGATTCTCAATATTAACGGTAGACATTCCATAGTACTCCGTCATCAACAACCTACCTCCATCGAACATGGCAAAGGCAAAAGGACATCCAACAAAACGATTACCTTTAACAAACATTATAAGCAAACTCAAAGATTTTTCCTTTCCAACTCAAACCTCTAACGAGTTCACTATGAATCACGCGAATCTAGTTCCTCAAAGATTGTAAATCCACGACATGATAAGACATTACCCAAACTTTAAGTTCATTCTACAATTCGATACAACCATACTATGCACCTTGAACATCAATAATAACTTATCTCCTTCACATCATTAACCATGATAAACTCCTAAGTTAAACCATCAAATAAGGGATAAGATAAACCTCAAATTTTCCTTAAGAGTCACAATCATGATAAGCACTTCCAATACAGTATCTCCGACCTTTACCAGCTGACTACTGATCCTCAAACAAGTGGTTCTAATGAACTAACTCTATGACATATGGCCTTAAGTAAGGGGCAATATCCTCATCTTATCTCATACTACCATATAACAAATTAATCAAATATATAAATAAGACCAAATACGAAAGTGACTGGAACATAAGCATAACATGTTAACACACACTCTACACATTTCTTAATCATACAGTTACATATGCAAGTAAAGATAAAATCACGCATCAAAGTACATAAAATGTCCTTATTGGTTTCTACCCATTTAATCTCACTCTATTTATGTAACACCCCGTATTTTATAATAATTTTTATTCGCAAACTCTCTTATTAAAATAATTATTTTTCGGATTTAATAATGTATTTCTTATTCATTGATTAGATCCTTTATTTAATTATTTCTGATTTTTGCCTAATTTTTTATGGGTTAAAGTGTCCGTGTCCGATTTTACTATTTTAATTTATTTGCTCATTCATTTATATAAACTCTCTAAGCGTTTTAATTATTCTAAACCCGTTTTGTAACTGAACTAGCCAACTTGTGAGCTAATTGATCAAAAGCCCACTTAAATCTTCTTATAAATAGAATCCTTAACCTAGCAAGTAGGTTGCCCTATTTCTTGTTTTGTGCGTTAGATTTGCGCCGTGAGTCTTCCTTCTCCTTCTCTTTTTATTTTTCACTCTTTTAACTCCATTGTTATGAATATTTCCTTCTTTCAAATACAAAGATCAATTATATATTTACAATCCTGGATCTTACATTTACAATATAATCTTTAACTTATATTTTTACGGGATCTATTTGTATGGAGGTTAGACCTACCTTTAGGGTTCTTGTTTTGATGGGTTAAGAAGGTGAATTCTATTAATTGACGATTTTATAGAGATTCTTATTGAAGTGCAGTCATTATTTCGTAATAAAGATAACTAGGTGTTTTCTTTTAATTGTGTTTATAGAAAGTGAATTAATTAACATGAATGACGATTGATTATATGATTTGATGCATGTGTAGTAATTATTATACATGTTTAATGTTTTTATTTAAATTGTATATCTAATTGTTGTTTAAAATATCATGTTGTCGTTGTGGTGCGAACTAGGATTCAAGATTCGAACCCTAGCCTTCGTTGGTGATTCACGGCCCTAAGAAGGTGTCGTAGGGTTTTTCGTAGCCTCCCTTAAGAGGAGAGGCTAGGATTTTACTTTTTTTATTTAGGGTTTTGGTTTACATTGTAAGGTTTTAGTATATTAGACTATAACTTTGCATGTGAGCTACCCAGGTTATACCTGTTTGAGCTATAACATAGAAAGTGACGTTATGGTGCGGTGTAATATAACAAGACTCGTTGCAGTGACATGACAGTTTATACCGTGGAGTCGACCCCTCGAAGATGGTGTTATAGAGGACTAACCGTGATGGAAGAGAGTTGTAGTTGATGATACTATAACCTCGCACGTATATCTAAGGTTATAGCTTGAAGTACTGTAACTTCACTGAAGTTGAGTGAAGGTTATAGCTTGCAGTGCTATTACTTCACTAAAGTTGAGTGAAGGTTATAGCTGAAGGTATTATAACTTTGCTCAAGTTAAGTGAAGGTTATAGTTGATGATACTATAACTTGACACGCTTAACTAAGGTTATATTTGGAGTACTATAACCCTGCAGGAGTTAAGTGAAGGTTATAGTTGATGATATTATAACCTGACACGCTTAACTAAGGTTATAGGTGGGGTTACTATAACTTCACTAGGCTTAAGTGAAGGTTATAGTAAGCCGTACTACAACATTGAATATGTACATGACTTTGTACTTGATGTTATGGTAGCTCGAACTGTAACATGACTTCAAAAGTGTGATGTTGTTCAAGGTACTATTAGCTTTGATCCTATGTGATTGTTCATATGTGGTGTTATAATTAGTTATACTATAACATTGTGACTATATATCTCGTTGGTCACTCTTTTCGATATAATAGTTCAGTGAGTTATATTGTTCTATGTGATGAGTTGTGATGTTATTCACATGTTTGTACAATCAATTAAACTGTAAAGTTGTTATGGGCTAGTTGTATAGATGACGAGAGGTATCAGTTAAATACCGATCAGACTGAGCAAACGCTACCCTTAGGGGATTTGCCGTAGGTCTATGCTCGGGATTGGCTAGAGGCAGTTGTTATACGCGCGGATTCCCGTGTGTCGTTCGGTGTAAAGTTAATGGACCGAGAATCTGGCCAGGTCTTAGACATATAGGCAGTTGTTATACGCTATACATAGTACCGTTGTAACACCCGCAAATGTACCCTATTTTTATAAGTAAAATATTTTACGGATACTTTTCAGCGAAATTTAGTTTTAGTTTAGAATTAAATTTTCCGTGTCGAATTTAGAATTTCCGAGTTCGTATTTGGATTTTACGCGAGATTTCAAGTAAATCCCGTCTTAAGCCGTCTTTGACTTTTTCTTGACTTTTTCCCTTATACTCCCTCATACTACCTCCTAACCTAATTCATTCACACAAACACAACTCTTGCTTCTTCCTTAAGAAAACCATCAAAACCTTGCCTCCATTTTGATCCAAGCTTTGAATCGTCATATCTCGCTCATTTCTTGCTCAGATTCACGTAAGTTCGTCTTATTCCTTCCCTCTCATCTTCCTGTATCCGTATTGGTAATAAAATTACCGTCTTTCTCGCTTTTCAATTTATCCGTCTTTCTCAAAGGTGAATTATATTCATCTTTTGTCGTCTTTGTTTAGGTGGAGACTTTCTAGACCGCGACAAAGATTACTATCTAGTGGAGGAAGGCTTAGATATCGTTTAAAGACGCATAAAGGTAACGGTGAAGGGTTACTCGATATCATTTACGTGTTTTAATGTGTTTTCTATGTTAGTAATCGTATTTGGAATAGGATTAGTATTCATTGAAATTGTGTTGATGATGATACTTGTTGTTTGTTGAGAATTGATATGAGAATTGATGATTTATGATAATAGTTGATGATAGTTGAGTTTAGAACAAAATGGAGTTGTCTTGACCCAAGTCACGGTCGTGAAACTCATGTCACGAACGTGAAATAGTGGCTGACCAAATACCCTTGCGTAACAGACAGTTTCACGGGCGTGAAATACAAGTCACGGTCGTGAGTTGTGCAGTTTCACTGCACTGACCCCTTTTCGTAAAATGATCATATCTCCTTCGTTACTTGCTTGTTTTGGGCTTGTGACCTATCGTTGGAACCGTAAGAGGATAAGCTATCATATCAACTAAGAAGTTCTGTATTTGCATATCTAGAACTCTAGTTATGACCGTTTGAAGTGGACCCTTGTTTTAGTTAGTTTCCAAACTCGTTGTTTTGAGATAAGATCTATGTTTCCTATTTATTATGCTTCTTAAACTTGCTCTAATGCTTATGTATCATGTATTGATTCATGTTTATCATAGTTACATTTATATAATGCCTTATTATCATGCCTTGTGACGGTTTTTGGTATGTTCCACTTTGAGTTGGTTTTTACAAATGATACGGTTTGAGCACTATTTTGTTATGTGCTTTGTACTCTCATTCCCTTGGCTACCTCCAAGTTCGTAAGGCTGGAATGTCGGAACGGGGATGTATCCTACTGCTTAATTGCATGTGTTAGTGGGCATACGACGACGTTGTTGGGAGGCGAACGCTATGCATTGATCGACCCGGCCGTCAAAAGTTGTGTACTTGCGAGGTGGTGTTATTTGCATGTAGCGTACCGCTTGTTATGAGACTTGTGCTCTTTTCCGCCTCTTTCGTGAATTGTTCTACCGAATTTGGGGTACTCGGCGTCAATGATTGACCGAGTCTTGGATGCGAAATGTTTATCGCATGTCGAATCGGAACACGTTTATTCCGAGAATCTGGCCAGGTTTAGACTAGGACTGTAACACCCTCAAATTTGCGGAAAGAAAAAAAATTTATTTAAATACATAAAAGATACGAATATACATAACGAAGGTGTCATAAAATAAAAAGAGTCATTACAAACCGAAATAATATTCTACAAAAGAAATATACAAGACGGGAGACATATCTCCCGTATAAATACGGAAATAAAAGTGGGTACAATAATATACAAACTATGAACCGAATATAGGTCCAAGGTAAATACTTCGCTCGCTAGCTCGTCCATGTACCCCAAATATGCAACACCACCTGTTCGACCGCATTAAATATAAACACGGAAGCCACAGTCAGTGGGGAGTAACTCCGATTTCTCCCAGCCACGAAATGTCGAGTTTAATGAAACATGAAAAACATAAAAGCAATGTATCTGGGAAAGACAAAAACCTTTAACATAATGATGGTTTTCATGGTAGGAAACAAATAAACTAACATATAACCATCATATGAAAAGCTATCATGTGAATCCGATAATAAAATATAACTCGAGGTAGGGAAGCTGGTATGCTGGCTCAGCGGTTACCATGTAACATGGCCCTGATACACTCAAACCCTAATCAACACGTAATCATGTGAATCAGTTAACAATCGGTAATCCAAACTCTCTCAATCCTAGCCGGCTTGCATCTCACCTTCTAGAACTCATAGAATCATACAAACATGAAAGACAAATACTTCTACAAACAGGCATAAGTTCTTAGTCCAGTCAATAGTCGACTTCTGTAACTCGAGGCTATACCACAAGGTAGGAAAACATCCTAGTCCTAGACTGATCAGACCTAGCGACAACAGCTATTCCGTTCCCGTCCCATGACATAACCGTCTATGAGAAACTCTACTAGGCGACCCCCTAAGCAGAGATGGCTAGTACTTAAGCTGACTCCAGTCCCAAAACGGATCAGGCAGCCATGCCCCGACTTGGAGATAAGCCCCCCAGGCCGTGACACAAAAGCTATCAAGCTGTGAACTCCATATGCTCGTTAAAGATAGTACGGGCCTATCAATGTCATGGTCCAAGCTACTCATTTAGAATGAGAATGGTCAAGACGCCATATCTCATAATTCTCTATGGGTACTTAGTCAACACGACACCAACCATATAATAAAACAGTCACGGGAAAAACATCCTATCATGTGCCTAATTGCATATCAATAATAATCAAATATCATATCGCCTCATATCTACTAAGGCTAATTCAATAATCAAATAAAACCTTACTTGAAGACAAATCCCCGACCCGAGTCCCGCGACGGGTCATCAGTCAAATCGGGCTGACTAGATCTTAGTTTGACCAAACCCGTTGGATCAAACCGGCTAGAAGCAGAGTCTTTATCACATAGACATAAAATCAACATATTCATTACATGTTATTTTATTACTACTTCTAACATGTGAATTATCATATTATACCCAAAACCCGCTTAACTTAAATGATTTCAACGTAAACTAATCTCGTATTATAATTTCTAACATGTGAGAAATAATAATTTTTATGAAAACCTTTTTAATTAAATATTTTACTTATTAATATTTCCCACTTGCTAAATATTACCAAACACGATAAAAATGACGATAACTCAAAAACCGACACGAGTCCCAAGGTGGGACCCACGGGCTGAATTGGGCCGGACCCACATGGGCCTGTTTTGGGCCCCCCGGCCTGTTTTGGTAAAAATGGCAGATTTTACACTTTTTATTTAAAACCGTTTTTCTAATATTTCCCGCATGCTTTAACATATTCAAAACCCGTCAAAACAACAACCAATCAATCAAACATCGACACAACCCAAAGACCAAAACCCGGACCCACCTTGACCAACCCAGACCGGGTCTGAACCGCCCTGGACCGGTCTGGTTTGGACCCGGTTCTTGCCCCTTTCTCGGTTCAATCCTCAATCACCCAAATCAATTCCAAACTTGTTTTTAATCATCAAACAACCATTTTAACAATCTTCCACACAAAATCATAACTTATTAAAATCATCAAAATTTATCAAGAACACTAAACTTGTTAAAAATTCATACAAAATCATAAAAATCATAACTTATGAAAAACCATAAAATTCATCAAGAACAATAAATCAACATAAAAATTTCCTCCAACTTAAAAATCATCTAGAACAATAATACAACATAAAAATTATAACTTTATTAAAAATCATCAAAATTCATCAAGAACACTAAAACAACATAAAATTCCGTACAACTTAAA